>CAWUFW010020363.1:0-154029 GCA_963921515.1 Calotriton arnoldi
GATGCTGACCGGCTGAGAGAGGCCGCAACCACACCCCCTCACTTCCCCTTGACGTCAGACACCAAGAAACAGCTGAGAGGAGCCGCACGCGATGCTGCCGAAGCCGCCGACGATTCCGATGCTACGGAGCCGCTGAGCCACCGAGGCCCATTTTTGATATATCAGTGGGCAGCCTGAGGCCTGCTTTGATACAACAGCGGGCAGCCTTTCTATAACTGATGAGGAAAAGAGTTTCTATCTCTCCCCTTTCTGCGCTTTACAGCCCTGCCAGTTTCTCTTAGCGCTAGGAGCTGGAATAGGAGCTGGGACTGCTTGTGAAGACTCTGGAGCTGTGACAATTTGGTGCAGCAAGCCAAGCTGTTCCAGGTGCCTTGGGGGGGGGGTAAAACTCTGCATGCTCTTTGTTATACTGGAGTTGGAGAGTTCGTGAATAACGCAAGGCTGAATACTCTCTGCAGGGCTACAGTGCCAGGACACCCTCAGTCTGGCTCCACAGACGCTGGGACTCTGTGACCCTCGGACTCGTGGTTTTTGGACCATCTTTGGAACTCTAGGTTTCTCTCCAAGAGGGGGTAAGTGAAGGTTTTTACCTTACTCACCGGTATATGGGGGCCTCCTATACCACTTGGTTGAGGGTCGCTGGGGAGGTCCCAGGAAGTAAATTTGGCAGCAATTTAGGCCAGTGAACTGCAGAGGGGCTTTGCAATCAATACACTATGCGAAAGCTTACCAAAGGAGACAAAGGAATTGCCCAGTCTGAGTCTCCAAATCTGGGCCAAAAGGTTAAAAAGCGAGCTGGCCAGGCTGCAGCTCGTTCTAATCACGCAGCCGTTTTCAGAAAAGACCTGCCCCTCCTTACTGAAATCGTTGAGATGGCAAGCACTGAGGCCGCTAAACAAGACCATCAGGGAGCAGCCTCAGCGGATCTGGACTTGACCATTAGCCCTAGTGGGTTGGCTTCCTTAAGGGCTGATACATCAATTTTTTCAGATTCGACTAAGTCAAAAAATCTTACACCTGACGGAGCAGTGGGGAAAACAAAAGATCTTAGAAAGTACCCTCTATTCTTCAAAGCCAAGCCAGGTATGCTCTTGGGTGAAGTGGAGCAGGAGATGGCAGGTAACGACCTCCTATTAGTTGACAATTCATTGGACTCATGTCCGGAGACTCTAAATCCTGTGATTGGTAGTCATTCCTCCCTTCCATCTTCAGGTTTGCTAGGGCCATTAGCTGGAGGGGGGCCTGTGGATCAATCTATTCCGGTGGTCTCAGCGGTGTCTGTTTTGACTATACCAGTGGAGTCGGTGCTTTCTGATCCAGAGGTTTTGCAGTCTGATGATAGGCCTAATTCAAGTCAGGTTAATCCTTTGCTGGACAGTAGCTCTTTTTCCATGCAATGGGACGCTAAGAGTCTTCTTAATTTGATTCTCGAAGAAATTTGTGAACTGAAAGCTTCCCAATCTGCTGAGATTGCGGTAATCCATGCTCGCTTGACTAAGATTGAGGAAAATATGGCTCAGATCCCGGTACGGCTGTCGGAGGCTGAAACCAGGATTTCGCAATTGGAGGATCAAGTGTCAACTATGAATCTTAAAGTCGCCACTTTCCAGTCCCAGAGAACCACGCTGGAATATAAGTTGGAGGAGTTAGAGAACCATTCCAGGCGCTCCAATCTCTGTGTTCTGGGCATCCCGGAGGGCATTGAGGGCCAGCAGACTCTACAATGGGTTGATTCATTCATAAAGAAAAATGTCCTCCCAGAATTCAATGGTGATCTGACTATAATGAGAGCCCATCGCGTTCCAGCACATCTCCCTCCAAATGCTAAATTTCCACGAACTATCTTGGTTAACTTCGGGGACTTTAGGGTCAAGGAACAGATTTGATCAAAAGCCATTAAACAAAGACAGTTCTCCTCAGCAGAAGTCCCATTATGTCGCAATTTTTCGGACATGTCAGCTTCCGCAGCAAAAAGGCGGAAAGAGTTAGTCAAAATGCTACATTTGTTTAAGGAACAGCGGGCGCAGGCAATGATAGCCCAGCAGAGTAAGCTGAAGGTGCTCGTCAAGGGCAGATTCCACATCTTCTGCAGTGTCCCAGCTGCACAGGAATTATTGCAACAGATTTCCATGGATAAATCCTAATGGCATTATGTTATTTTCTAGTTATGTGTTTGGGGTTTCTTCTTTTCTTGGAGAGGCAAAGAGCTACTCGTTCATGGAGGACTGTCGTTGTTTTCTTTTCTCCTTTTTTCTCTTTTGCTTTTTGTTTTGTTTTAGGTAGGCTTATTTGTTAAAAAATGGGAGGGGAGGGTAGGGGTGGATGGGCTGTCCGGCAGCAATAGGCACCAAGTCATTGTGCCAGTAGAAGGGTGGGTGGTATAGGTTGTTAGGTTTTGAGCAGGTGCGGCCATCTGCTCAGGGTGACAATGGGTCGAGGGTGGGGCCACGGGGGTGGAAAGGGAGCATGGGGGAAAAAACGCAATCCATATTCTAAGTTCCAATACATCCCTCCATTGTTATATGAAAGGGAAGAAGGGGGGATAATTCACTCTGCCTGCCTTTTGTTGGAAACCTTTCTCCAAAGTGGTAAATCTATATTCTGTATCAGATTTTTGGGGTATCTAGAAGCTTGCCTCTTTTCTTGTAAATGGGAAATAAGGAAATATTGAAAGTGGTTTCTTTCAATGTGAATGGCCTCAATAATAAGAAGAAAATGCGGGCCATTGAGGCTTGGATTAAGACAGAGAATCCCTCTGCCATCCTCATACAAGAGACCCATATACCAGCGGGGAAAATAGCAGAATTTTCAATGTTTAAATCCTGGGCAGCGTATAGGGGTTTCTCTTCATCTTCTGTAGCCCACAGGGGGACGGCGATTTTTCTTAGTAAAAAATTTCAGGCTGAGGTAATCAATTCCGCGAGTGATCAAAGTGGAAGATGATGTTGGGTCACCTGTAATCTAGGACACAGACCATTAATGCTCGCTAGTATATATGCCCCAGTAGAGGACAATCCCATCCCATATGAGGAATTTTTCCAATCATTTATCCAAGTGTCAGGTGATTTAATTGTGGGGGGGATTTCAATTTGTTAATGAACCCGAAAATTGATTCCTCATCTAATTAAAAAAAACAGTTAAAACAAAAAACTTTCAAAATTGTAACAAAGCTATAGTTCGACGCTTGATATAGCCGACCCTTGGCGGGCTGCATTTCCCACTGAAATTGCTTACACCTGCTTCTCAGGAAGATTCCATACTTTCTCGCGCATTGATTTTTTTCTTATCTCCAGGCGACTGGTTTTTAGTTTGCAGAAAATTCTGCAGAATGGGTTCTCGGACCATGCATTGACCATTTTAGAGTTAGAGCTGGGTGAATGTAGTACAACCTCCAAAATATGGCTGTTAAATCGACAATATTTATTCGAGGAGAATTGGGTGCTTTCTATTAAAACAGAAATCAAATAGTTTTTTGAGCAAAATCATGGCTCAGCTCCACTGCATGTGGTCTGGGATTCGTTCAAAGCCTTTTTCCGAGGGCTAGCTATCGGTAAAGATGCGGAGAACTCAAGGAATAGGAAGGAAGATAAGCGAACACTAGAGCAAAAAGTGCAAAGGTCTTTCGACATATTCCTTTCTAGTCCCTCGGTCGTTACCTGACGACAGTTGGAACAGGCTAAGCGGAACCTGGCCGAAAAATATTATGCTAAAAGTGAATCCCTATTCCAGCATGATAGGCAAAAGATTTATGAAGAAAGCAATTATACAGGGAGATTTCTTGCATGGCAGGCAAGGGAACATTCTGCAAGTAATCAAATAGTTGCACTGAGATGCCCCACTTCCCGTTCTCGTTCGGAGGACTTGGGCGCGATAGGAGACATAATGGTACAACATTATAGGAATATATATGGCCAACAACAACCTATTGATATGACATCTTTGGGAGATTTTCTCCAGGAATATGAATTACCTGTCTTATCAGACTCTGAAAAAAGGAACATGGCGAGCCCATTTACAAAAGAAGAGCTAGGGGAGGTTATCAAAAATCTCCCGAATGGTAAAGCCTGTGGGCCGGACGGCCTCCCTGCCGAGTTTTTTAAAACATTTCTAAGTGTAATTTTGGATTATCTCCTTTTAATTGTAAATTCAATTCTCGAAGGTGGGTTTATACCTCTGTCTTTCAGAAAAGGGAATGTAGTTAGTTTTAAAAAAAAAGGCAAAAATAGTGAATACCCCAATTCATATCGTCCCATCACGCTTTTAAATTCTGACTACAAAATAATTACCAAACTTTTAGCCAATCGATTTAACGGGATAGCCTCACACTTAATCCATCCTGATCAAAATGGTTTTATAGCCGGGAGGCAGTTCGGCACCAATACGCATTTTTTAGTGGAGGCACTAGACTATTTTGAGACCCGGAAGATACCAGCATTAGTACTTTTTTTAGACGCCGAGAAGGCATTTGATTTGGTGATTTGGGAGACTTTATTTTGTATTTTAGCGAAATTTGGCATACCCTCCAAAATCACGGGGTTGGTTGAGAAATTATATTTGAATGCGGAGGCCAATATCATTATTAATGCCACTGAGGTAGGCCAAGTAAAAGTTAAAAGGGGAACCAGACAGGGATGTCCGCTATCCCCGGTGTTATTTGCTTTTTTTATTGAGCCCCTCGCGATAGCCATCTGGAATAATGGGGATATCTGCCCTCCGCTTCCAACTATGGGTAAAGTTAAATTATACCCCGACGACATTATGCTTATTATAAAGCCGGAGAAGGAAGTGCAGGCAAAAGCCTTCCAGATTTTTGACCTTTATGAGTCGTTCGGCGGATACAAAATTAATAAAAGATAAACAGAAATAATTTTGTGTGGTTGTGCATCTAGGGATTTACACCCCAATATCCTTCCATGCTTAAATACAAATCCCAAGAGATACCTAGGTGTTTATTTTTCGCCATTAATTTCGGAATTATATGATTTAAATTTTGTTCCATTGTTACGAAAAGTTCAGGACTTATTCTCTCGATGGAATTCTCTCCCATTAACCATTCTCAGCAGGGTTGCCTTGATCAAAATGTCGGTGCTTCCACTGTTTAATTTCCTTTTTTCAGCAATTGACTGTGTTTTAGTGAACTCCTTTTTTACGAAATTAGAGTCAATGTTTACATCATTTCTGTGGGGCAAGAAGGTTCCTCGAATTGCACTTAGCACCTTATATGAGGAACTGGAAGATGGTGGCTTAGCCCTCCCCAATTTGAGGGAATACTATTTTGCATATTTTGCACAATATATGTCTAGATTTAAGCAGGGACTACATCCGGGTCTTTTTATTAACTTTTTAATGAATTTAATATGTAAAGAAAATCAGATCCACTGCCCACTATCAATTTTTAGATCTCCTAAATTAGTAAGATATAAGTGTTTACACTGGTTTTTTCATAAACGTCAGGCTTTTTTTAGAAGGTACTCCATCCCAGTAATTAATTTCGCAACTCCGATAGCTGGTCTTATTGTGTCAGCAGGTTAGATCCGTTTTTAATTATACAAAATTGGACCAAGGCTGGTTTTCGGAAAATCTCCGACTTTCTTCGGAATGATAGATGGCTGAATATAAGTGAAATGTCTCAATTAATCCCCAGCGATGTCCTCCTCCTTGGGTCATATAATATTCTCAGTAAGTTCCTTAGTAAACTTGATCTGCTCCAGATCATTGATCAGAAACATTTAGTATATGACTTACTGGAAGATACGGTAGCGAAAAAGCCTGGGGAATGGAAAAAATGTCTAGCCTCAATTAAGGGGATAGATCTTGAGGCCAAGGCCATAACAAAATGGGGTAAATATGAGGAGTTGGAAATTACAGCAAATATGTGGTCTACAGTTAATAACTTAAATTTTAGTTCAGTAAGAGGGGCTAATTGGCGAAGGATGTTATTTTTCAGCAAGTGGTTACTTTATAGAACCCCTAGTTTTGTAGCCAAGGTTTATCCCAATCAATCGGGGCAGTGTTTCCGGTGCCACATTCACCCTTCAGCCAATTGGACTCATATAATATTACAATGCCCCTTGATCCAGAAATTTTGGAATGATATATTTGATTATTTAGCAACAGAATGTTTAACAATGATTGGGCTTAATGCTCGGCTGATAGTGTTGGGTTATGACCCAGACCTTCGGTTACCAGAGAAGTTGATTAAACTATTATATATTGGAATGGTTGTCGCCATATCACTTCTACTTCAAAGATGGCGAACGGATCTAATTCTATCTAAAAATTAATGGGTCCGGAAAATGGCACAGGTTAAAAGAAGTGAACGAGCCTATGCATTACGAATTGGTGGACTCAAGAAGTTTGAGAATATCTGGGCACTGTATTTTGACTGTGATTTCTGAAATTTAGTATTTATCTTGGCGTATTTCTCTAATCTGTCCTTACTTTTATGAATCTCAGAGTTTGGCACTTTAACATGTACAGAATAGTTTATGTCGTTTTACCAGTCTTATAGGACAAAGTTACACGCTTTTTTACTATTTTACATATATTTTAGGTACTCAAAATTTAACGATTTGTTTAATTGGTATTAATTTGAGGCAGTGGATATAAGTTTCAAGATATTATGCATTTTTTATCTTACGGTTTAAAATGCCTTTTAGATCCTCCTGCTTATTGACTTCTGGAGTGGTTGCTTTTTGATTAATTGGTGCTATTTATTACTCTTTCGGATGTCATTGATGAATTTTAACGGATGTATATTTGGATTCAAATTTATTTGTTGTATATGGATTTCAATAAAAAAATAAAAATAAAAAATGTTTGTATAAAACATACCAATTTGAAATATTTGTTTTCTAAGACAAAATCCACATGGTGTCTGGCTCTTCATTGGGGTACAGACACAGCTTTTTTTGCATTGTGAGAGCAAGAAACTGTGTACCTGAGCCATAATGAGTAGAAGGGGCTGTGTACTATCTGTGTGCCCACAAGTTTCAAGATACTGTTTGATCTTTTCTTAGCTGTGTCTCAGCCCCAACATGGACCCTGGTGCAGTTTGAATTTATACTGAGTTGAAGAAAAAATTAGAAAAGAGCGTAGCTCTATGTTAGACAAAAGCACACAGCTAATACTTCTCACAATGCTTCTCATGAATGAGAAGCATTGTGAGAGGATGGAGCTACCCCCAAAAACAGAAGAAATTAATTATGGTGCGGGCACTAAAAGAGAAGGGACTAGGAAACATTCTTGACCATCTCCTTCCAATCATCACCTCCTGGTTTATTGTTCTGGCAGAGGGGTGCAAGGCGTGGTGAGAGGGAAAGAGGGAGGAGTTGGGCTGCTCCTCACTCCCTCCAGAAAAAGTAATTGGACCAGAAAAATTGCATAAGGCCAGTGGAAGGGCTATGGAGAAACTGGAGGCAGTGTTAGCTGTCCCTAGCCCCTATCACAGACATGCAAAAAGGACTCATCCAGGGAGATATCGGGGAGGGACAAAAGACTCTCTCTTTCTGTACTTCTAATATTCAGGTGATGCTACATGTGATGTAACATGCATGCCAATGTGGTTGCCAGAACGTAACATTGGGCTGCCTAATTTGGGAGTTTGTTGGCACCCACAGGATTGGGCACCAGAAAACTCCCTCTCACCATCAAAAGAAACTTTTCCCTCATTGGGGGGACTATAAAGAATTAAAAAATATATAGGAGGCAGCCAAAGAGTTTAGTTCTTATTTTCTGAACTCTTCTGTTAGATTTGTCTGATGCATACCTTGACAAAATTTGCATCACTGTATCCTGGCTAAACTCCCATTTATAGCCATTAGTGACCTGCTTGTTCCATAAAGCTACGATATAATTCAAGTAAACAGGTAACATAAATTGAGGTGTGGGAATTTTTAGCTTGAGCCAATAAATAGACACTCAGTAACAAACCTTTACCTATTTTGAGTTACATCTCTGGATGTCTCAGAATCACCATCACTTAATCGCACACCAGCACCATCAACTTACGTACCATCTATCACCTACGTACCATCTATCACCCACTGACGCTCAAAGCACTTTTTTTAACCCCTACACTGGCTATGTGATTCCAGTGTTGATTGCGGAAGTCTACATTGCAAACCCTTCACCATGCTTGAAAACTTAGCCCAACTCCATAATCTTCTCCAGTACTCAACAGCGCTAACACTTAACAAAGGGAAGCTGCTGTACTTCATATTTGCGGATACCAATGCTGCAAAGGCCTGTCTCCCATCTCAAATGACTAGAATGATCCATTTCCTGTTGCCTTTCCTAATTCTTAATATACATTCCTTTACATTTAAAAGCAATGTTGAAACCATTCAGTAACTATCTCCTTGCTCTCCAAATAATGCCACTAGGTATAGCAATCTCTACATCAAAAAATAGAATATCATCCTGACAATAGTCAATGAAGTGATCCACCTGCAAGGAAGGAAAATAGATGATGGACTTGGCCATTCATCGTTCTCTACATTAATACGTGTCAAAACTAAACTAAAATCATTGGGCTAAAACCAAATCTACCTCACTGTTCTTCAAACTAAACATGACAAGTGAGGAATACAAATGTGCAGTAATAGCTGACAAATCAAACTTCATCCAGGAGCAAACCAACATCTTACTTAATCGCATGGCGCTCCTCATCTGACACATAAGATCCAAAACTTCACAATGTCTAGGAATCACACTTTTAATCGTGCACTCCAAATGTGAGGAATTCTTCCACTTTCTACTGACAAAATATCTCACATTAGAAATCAAATGAAAACTGATGCCTAAAAAATCAAGTCCCTTCAATGAAAACAACAAACGCTTTGGA
The DNA here is from genome assembly GCA_963921515.1 of Calotriton arnoldi. Taxonomy (NCBI): domain Eukaryota; kingdom Metazoa; phylum Chordata; class Amphibia; order Caudata; family Salamandridae; genus Calotriton; species Calotriton arnoldi. The sequence continues at coordinate 8,846 of CAWUFW010020363.1, forward strand.
AACTCTCCATACCCATCCAAAAGGAAGACCTGTCCTCCATCATCAGGTACTTCAAACCAATAAACCACTACCTGTATCACTCACCTGCCAACAATACCCTACCAAATTTCCAACTTCTTCAGTTATATTAATTTGTCCTGATCAATGATTCCCTTACAAGGACACCTTCTCTGATGCACTAATATTTGTTAAATCACTCCTATTCTTAAAAATCCTAGATAATCTCAACACAGATTTGCAAGCCATCTTCAATACAGTTTCAAATCTGCAATGGTTGGGTAGAGCAATGGAGAAGTGCATTACTAACCAACTGAACTAATTCATTGTCAACGATAAACTGTTGATCATCAATCAGGCTTACTGTTCGGGCATGCTGAAGATTGTAAATGAAGTGCATCACATCTTGGACAAAAGAGACAGCTGCTTTCTCATCCTTCTAAACTTTTCAGTGGGTTTGCATTGGAGCACTGCAGGTTAAAGCAAACTGTAGAACACAGCATAGGTTTTAGAAGTCTTGTTCACGAGTTGGTTCTCTTCTTTTTTATTTAACAGGCAATAAGTGGTAAATTAGGGGAATTTCATCCCGGGAGTGACCACAATTCCTTGATCCTACTGCATGCTTTGATCTGTCTGCATATTGATCTTTTGAGTCTGATCCTAGAGAAATCAGAAATGTCCTGCCGTCAAAATGCCAATGACATTCACATGAATCAGAAAGGATTGACAATGAAATATTTAGCCATCCTGCGTACCTGCTTGGAAAGGCTCCAGATCAGGATGTCATATAGCATCCTGCTCCTTACATTTCAAAAAGGAGAATTTCTTCTCTTTTTGTCCTCACTAAAGAATTCCGTAAATCTAGATGGGTTCTTTCCTTCTCAGTGTTTACAGTAAAAAAGTTTGGTTTTAACTTTAAGACCACCCTTTCTCTCATACCGCATGTTAAGAGGGTGGGAAAATCGGCAAATTAATCCTCCATTGCCTCAACAATTCAAACAATTTGGCCCAGATGTTGAAAGGTGTCACGTAACGCAGTGCAGCAGCCAAAAATGATGTGCTGCATTGCGTGACAGGGAGATTTGGCTCTCTCCTCCCCGCTCCTTAGTGCTGATGCTGATTTCTACTGCTGTGTGCCAGGTACACATCTTAGCGCCATAGTGGTAGGGTGCGTGCCTGAGTCTACCATAGGTTTTGTACAGGAAGGGTACCCGTCCTGTACAAAAAACTATGGCTAGACACCCCTTAAAACCTTTCCTATTTTTCCTACTTTTTATGTGTGATGCACAGTGCAGCATGCATGCAAAGTTAGGAAAAAATGAGAAATGAAAACATTTCTTTTTTTAATGTCTGCTTTCCCGTAAACGTCCATTAGAACGAAGCCAGAATCCTGCTGTGCCTTCACAGGGCCGGCAATAGAACAAACATGTCTTTAGTACACATTCGTTCAGCACGCAAGTTGTTATAACGACTTGCTTTAGGGGTGCGCATTGGTGAAATGGTGTTGGATTTAAAGTCCAACACCTTCCCTACTGTTGCGCAGACTTGAGTTGGAATAGTAAATTAACCTATTCCAAAATCCAGTGCACCCTAAGGCAAGTCATTATAATGACTTGTGTGCTGAACGAATGCGTTCTAAAGATGCGTTTGTTTTAATGAGGTGCTGTAAAGGCACAGCGGGATTCCGGCTTGCGGAATACAATCATACATTCCTGCTTTCCAGCAGCATTAATTTTTTGCACTAAACCCTGTCTACTCATGTCAGTATATAGGGTTTAGCATCAAAAAATATGGGTGGTTGCATGGGAACGCCCATATGCCACACATGTAACGCCCCCTAGATGCAAAGTAATGCAAAGCAGCATTTCGCGCTGATTTGGGTTGCTTTCCTATACGAACCAACGCTAATTCCATTTAGCGTTGGTTTGTTAATCCCCGAAAAAAAGGTATAGCGTCGGGTTAGCATTAGAAAAGTAACCCTAACCTGACTCTAAACCTTTGTGAATCTGGGCTCTTATCTCCAAAAACAAAAAGAAATATGCTATTTATTATGCCCAGACAAAATTTCAATTACACTGGCATAATTCATGTAATTTTGTGACGCTTCTTAAGTGAAATTTTCGAAGGTACACTATTATGCTATATCATCTAAATTATCACGTCAGAGTGCAGCAATGATGCGAATGACCAAAACGTGAGTGGCCAATTTTCACAGCACTTTTGTTTTTGGTGCAATTGTTTTAGCACAAAATGTACCTTCGCAAAAAAATAGACACGAGAAAACATTTTGCTCTAAAATAAAGCGATAAATGCCAGTTTTGCATTTTGTGTAATCACAAATAATTTTGCATCATTTTTCCCAAATTTTGCTAATTACACAAAATCAAATTATGTGAATTTTGCACACCCTACTATTTGTAGACTTGTAATTTCCAGACTTGAATTCAGAAATACAGTCTTAGTGGGCATCTCTCAATCATTCATTGCACCTTACAAGTTAATATTTCATTTAGCAGCTAAGTTGATCTCCAAGAAATTACAACATCACCCTCTATGTTTGGAGAACACCACTGGTTACCTCTAAATGTGAGGATCTAATTCAATCTTTGCTTTAAAAGCTTCCTCACCTGAATAATCCTACTGTTGGGCTTGTTATCTATTTCCTTTGTGTAATTGTCGGTCACTCATAGGAAATCATCTGATGCAGAGACTTCAGCCAGGAACTCTCAACCCAAAGTATTGAAACAGAGTCTACTCCTAGCCTTCAGTAAGCATCTACCACATCTCATCTAGAACAAAGTGCAATTCCTTACTCACAATCTACACATTGTTTACGTTCATTGTTTACATATGGTTTTTGTAGGGAGCTAATAGTATCAAATATTAACCACTAAATTAATGCAAATATGGCACGTAATGCTTCAATCAGATTTATCTAAGCCATTCTGCCATATCAAAAATCCTTATCACCTCAAACAATACATAAAGGTTATTCAATAGCTTACGATTATACAGTTGTAAATGGAATCAAATAACAGATGAGTTATTCTTGAGCATAGGATATGCTCAGCCATTCTGTCACATCAAAAACCATTGTTATTTCAACAATACATAATCTCAAAAAGGTTATTCAACAGTGTGTAATTATACAGTTGTAAAAAGGATCGGAGCACTCCATTGTCTTCATAATTCCAATGTTCTATTATAGCCTTATAGCCCGCTGCCGAGGGCTATACCAGTTGTTAAAGGTCCTGATCCCGAGATATAGGCCCGAGCCGCAGGTGAGGGCCTATAACGAGGGAGAGGGCCTTTAACAACTGGTATAGCCTGAGGCAGAAGGGCTATAAGGCTATTAGAACATTCCACCCACTAAGGGTAGAATGTTCTAAATTAAAAATGGAGAAACAAAAAGACAAACATTGGAATGTTGGAGTGCTGGGCTTATACCAGCCATTATAAGCCCAGAGCTACTCCATTGTCTTCAATGGAGCTCCCAACATTCCAATGTTCTAATAACAAATGAGTTATTCTTGGATATAGAATATTTTCTGTAACACCTGTTTCGCGCCGTTTACATGTCACTTCTTGAGGGCTGACATTACAAACGTTCATTGTTTGTTATCCTCCACTACCTCTCACTACCTCTTGTGCATTAACCATAACCATTTCAGAAACCTCTTTCAATTTCTGTATGTACTCCTCTCCTTCATTCCACATTTTAGGCTGATTCTGCACCAATTCAATTGTAGCTGGCGGTCTTATGTGATCTCAGTCCCTCGATTGTTATTCTGTGCTACTGAAATTAATGAAACAATGTACTAATTACAACAGCTTTCACCTCTGACTGCTCCCAGTATTGACCTTAAAGTTAAGGGGGCGGATAACCTTATTACCAAAACTAAAGTCTTGAGGTGGCCTCCTCGTTACAGAAGCAACTATTTTAAGAAAAGTGCAACATTGTTCCTAAAATAATTACAAACTTTATTGTACTTCAGAATAAGTTTGTGTAAGCAGAGTGAAACATAGGGCAGTGGTAACTACTCTTTAATATTCGTAGCAGCCCGAAAGGAAACTGTTTATGAGAGAACTTGGGGGCATATCAGCAAGGGCCGGCGATAATTATCGCTAAGCGCACTTAGCGGTAGGATAATTATCGCCGGCTATCGCTGCTTTCTATCGCGGAGATAGCGTGCTATCAGTAACGCTTATCTCCAAAGCGATAGAAATGCAAGCGATAGCTGGAAAACAGTGTGATTATCGCTGGGAAACCAGCGATAATCTCACTGTGACCGGCGATACCTTGCTGATAGGGCAGGGTGGTCTTAGCCATGTAATCCACCTCCCATTGGATTACATGGCTAAGTCAGAAATAAAGCATGCGTAAGGAAAGTAGCGATAACCGTGGTTATCGCTACTTTTCTTATCGCTATGCTTGTTAGCGATTCCCTTGATAATAGGAGAAATGTCGCTTAGCGACATTTCTCCCGTTATTCTGGGGGGGAACGCCCACTTTGCATCTCATTAGAGATGCAAAGCTGGGCGATAAGGAAAGGGCGAAGAAGCATGGATTCACGCGTTAGCGTGTCCTTGCTAATAGGGCGTTAAAATTATCGCCGCTTTTCGTCCGAAAACGGACGCTAAAGCGGCGATTATTTTATCGCCAGCCCTTGTAGATATGCCCCTAACTTTTTGGTACTTTTATCACCAAATTTGATGCCAGAACCCTGGGTGGTCATTTAGCGCTCTCTTTGCAAAGGCCATTTGATTAAGACAAGAGTGAAACCTCAGAAGGAGAAGTCTGTTACTTTGAGAGACTGACCAAAACCACATTTGGTGGGCAAGAATTCTGAGTTCTTCCAGTGAAGCCTCTAAGCACTTACAATAACATCGTACCATGTCTTCAGGTCCCCTATGACTAGAAATGTCACACTGCCAACCAGGTCTTCACCATCACAGCATACATGATTTGAAATGTTCTTTTCTTACTGTTCGTTGCAAATGGTCTTAATGCCGCCTATTTTGATTGAAAATATTTGTCTATATTGCATTTTGTGATAACTTTGCTGCTGTATATATTGATGTCATTGTTATGTTTCAAAAGGAATACAAAATAAAGTGGTGGCGGTCACATCATAGTGAGGAGGGTGAACACATGTATCACTATTGAGATTTTAGAGGGTCAGGAAATGCACGGATCAGCTTGCACGATGTGCCATTTAGCAATTTTCACTTCTTGCTGGTGATGGATTAAATATTGCAAAGAAATTCAAAGAAGGGTGAACTCTGCCCATGGAGACATTTTGTGTGCAAAATAGAATTTCCACATGCTCCTGGCACAAAAGTCTGCAATTATCATACTACTTGGCAGTTTTTAGGCACATTGCAGTCTTATCATTGAATTGGTGAACCATAGTGAAATTTTGTATTTCACTAGATATTCATTGGGGGCCTAATTTATGGCATTTTGGGGTAAGGCAGCGGAGCAAGGTACCATGATGCGCTGCCATACGCCAAAGCAAAAGGACAGGAATGCACCATACTTCAGCAATACAATGCATTTCTGTCCTTTCTACCTTCACTGGCACCAGTTTGGCAGCCTAGCGCCAACGTAAAAACCATTGCACCATGGTGCAAGGGTGCCTCCGTTGCAGGCAGGATTGTTTTTGTGCAGGAAGGGGCACCTTCCTGCACAATAACAATCCAATGAATCCAAACAATCCAAATAGGAGAAAACAAGGAGAAAAAAAACATATTTCTCCTCGTTGCGCCTCACCTCATGAGGTATACAGATTTGGCACTTCCCCAGGTTTACATCACTTTGTATATCTGGGGCAGCATCAAATTCCAGGGGTGTTGCGATGATAAAACCACAGCAACACCGATGGAATGCCTCCCAGGCGCAGAGTAAGGTGATCCATAAATTTGCGCTGCTTTGCGTTACTCGCGGGGTGGCTTTGTGTGGCTTCATAAATCTTTATGAGAGCCCTGCGTCTTGCATGTACCACTTTACATGATGCAAAAGTGATGCAGGGCTCTCATAAATAAGCCCCTAGGTGTTTTGCAAAACAGCAGCAATCCAAGTGAATCAGCACGCTGTTTCACTTTTGTGTTCCATGGGAAAAAATAACTCAGGTCTTCTGTCTGTAATGAATAGTTGCCAGCATGTTTGCTGTTCACAACACTAACACAGGAGACAGTCTTCCAATGCCCTTTAGGCTAATGGGATATTTTGTCTGCTTCTGGAAAACTTAGATTTGTTTTTCTCCTTTACCTACTGCCTGCAAAATGTTCCTAGAAGTTGTTAGATATCTCAGAGCTACAGAAAAAGTCTAGAGAGAAGAACCCTGCAACATAAACTCCACAAGCACCTTGAAACTATGGGGCCTATTTACGAACTTGTCACGCAGTGCAGCACACCAAGTCACCTTGCTGCGCTACACTGCATGACAGGGAAAGGGCAAAATGCGCCATATTTAAGGAAATATGGCAAATTCCTTCCTTTTTGTCTGCGCTGGTGCCCTTTTGGCAGCCTAGAGCCATGCAACCCTTGCGCCAAAGTGCAAGGGTGCCTGCATTGCATGCAGGATTGTTCTTGTGCAGGAAGGGGCATGCTCCTGCACAAAAACAATCCTGAGAGGCACATTCCTCTTTCTATGTGTGCTGCAGAATACAGCACACATAGAAAGAGGAAGCACCAAGTAGAACTAAAGGTATTTCTCCTCGTTATGCCTCGTCTGAAAAGGCGTATCCTTTTGGCGCGTTCCCAGGTCTACCAGTTCTGGTAAATCTGGGAATGGATCAAAATCCATGGGATTTGCATGGTAACACCCATGCAACCCCCATGGAATGCCTTCCCAGGGCAGAGTAAGGTAATGCAGCGAATTGCGCTGCGTTGCTTTACCCTATATTTATGGAGCCACTCAGGGTCACACAAAGTGGCCTTGGTTGGCTTCTTAAATCACATGTAAGTTTTGCATCTCTCTTGCACCACATTGTGTAGTGTAAGAGTGATGCAAACCGGTTCATAAATTGGCCCCTATATACTTATAGAACATACCTAAAGTTTCTAACCTGGCACAGCAGCTGAGAGAAATTCAGTGCTGGTCAGTGGAACATAGTAATCCGGTGATCAATTCTAAAGACTTTATTTTAAGACTGCTGTGCTGCTACAAGGACTGCCACTCTGCTGGGCAGCTGCTCTACATGGACCTGCTACCTTGCTGTACTGACCTGATGTCTGCTGCCTTCTTGCCTTGAGAAGAAGAACTAGACCTGCAACTTTATCTTGAACCCAGGACCCCAGAGTAACTCCAAGGGCTAGTCTGCTGGTCTCCTGATCTGAACATCAGGGAAATAAAAAGCTTCTCAGCCATCACCTGGACCCAGCTGCAGCAAGTTCCTGACCCCCAATTGGTGCCGCTCAGGTCCTGGATCATTGGTGTGGCTCTTGAGCTCATGAAATTAAGCTTTTGGGCTCTTTGTGACTGCGAATGGGTCAGTTTGCTCCAGAACTGCGCCACTCACTCAGAAAATCTGTGCGAGCTGCCACAAGCCCGTCTCATCTCACGCAGCATCGACAGCCCACAGGGGACCATCAACGCAAATCTCCAACCCTTCCGTCCACGATGCCCGGCCTGCTCTTAGTGCCACACCAACCACCACCCACAATGTTGCCTTTGCTCCGGCAACCTCTCCAACGTGAATGGGACTCTTAGCACAAAACTTGAGAAGGTAAAACTTCAGTGGGACTAATCTCGGACAATATCGCTTTATGCTTTTAGGTGCTATTTTGCAGTTTATTCCTTAAAACTTCATAACTTTAGTTCTGCTGATTGGATTTTTGTTGTTTTGATCTTGTTTTATTTATTACATTAAGCTCTATTTTTCAAATCTGATGCTGTATCTTTTTGTGTGATCCTCTATCTGTTTTACTGTTCGAAGTGTTGTGCAAATACTTTACACATTCTCTCTAAGTTAAGCCTGACTGGTCTCTGCCAAGCTACTAGGGGGTTGGGCACAGGTTAATTTGGAGATTTGCTTGTGCCTTACCCTAACATGGATTGGGGTTGCTGCTTTACCTGGGCTCACGCCCCAGTCAACCGGCTACCCAATTTGTTACACTGACCAAACTTAAATGACCTCCTAAGTGAGAAGATCACTTTTTTGGCTTGCCCTTATTCGGCAATTTATGACAATCAAGCCCTACTTTGTGACTTCAGTCCTGCAGAAAGTCCCAAGTTGGTATTTGGGGCTTATTTAAATGGGCTGTAATGTAAAATTTGCTGATCTCTTGTAGAAGGAGTACATTTGCCAGTTAGCAGAATTAACACTATTTCAATCCCTGCTGCAATGTTGTAGTATTGCAGGGTAAGCCACTGCTGCTAATTTTTATTTTATTTTTATTTATTTATATAGCGCCTGAATCGACCCCCGAAGGGGTATCTCTGCGCTACGGACAGGACTGCAGGAAAAGCTGATGAGGGGATCAGAATAGGATGGTCTTAAGGAGCTTCCTAAATTGGAGATGATCGGGACATTGTCTCAGATGAATAGGGAGCTGATTCCAGTAGAGAGGGCCAAGGTGGGAGAATGTCTTCCCACCCAGCCTAGCTTTCCTGACTCGAGGGACCACAAGAAGAGATTTGGTTCCTGAGGGTCCTGGAAGGCGCATAGGGCGTGAATTTCTCAGCAAGATAAGAAGGACCAATGTTGTGTAAGGCTTTGTGGACAGTGCAGCAGACTTTAAACTTTACCCGCTTACGCACTGGGAGCCAATGGAGCTGATGGAGGAGAGGGAGGGAAGCGGTCTTGGGGGGGGCATTCAGGACTAGGCGCGCCGCGGTGTTCTGAACCACCTGCATTCTACATAGCGAGGACTCATTGGCTGTGTTAGAAATGGGGGTCTCTAGTTGGCACTGGCTGGCGCCAATGTCCAAATAGGGACCCTTCTTCCTAAGTCAGGGCAAGTGGGCTACCCCCTTTGATAACCCCTGCTCAACCCTGTGGTAACATAGCACGAGCAGTTAGGCCTATCTCAGAGGCAGTGTGTGAAGCCTTTATGACCATGCACAATAAGGCAGTAACGTAACGACACCACAAAAGGACACAACTCAAGTAGGTATAGAAAAATAGTATCTTTATCTAAGGTTTAACACAAGACTCTCAAACGTTTTAACCAGTCACAATGCACATAAATCAGTAGGGACTTAAGGCAATAATGTATTCACCAGAACGTGGCACCGACTGAGTTCAAGGCCTGGGTCTACGCGACCCGTTGCGCACCAGATACCTGCCGTTGGACGGGGACACAGCACGCAGCTTCTCGAAGAAGCGGAGACGGTGACAGGCAGACTCCCAGCGACCACAACTCTTGACTGCAGTGGTCCGCAACGTGCACTCACAATGATTCGGGCACTTGGGGACAGGTGGGCTCTCATCGGCAGCAGCACGCGGCTGCGGCGGCCCGGGCTGGTGGTGGCGATGACTCTCGTCGTGCAGCTCAGTGGTGGGCTCACAGCGGCAGCAGCTCTCTCTTAGCTGCGGCGGCCCACAGGACGACTCACGATGATGCAAAGTTGGCAAAGGTGCGGGCACTCAGCGGCAGCAGCTCTCTCTTAGCTGCGGCGGCCCACAGGACAAATCACGATGATGCAAAGTTGGCAAAGGTGCGGGCACTTAGCGCAGCAGCTCTCTCTTAGCTGCGGCGGCCCACAGGACGAATCACGATGAGGCAAAGTTGGCAAAGGTGCGGACACCCAGCGGCAGCAGCTCTCTCTTAGCTGCGGCGGCCCACAGGACGAATCACGATGAGGCAAAGTTGGCCAAGATGCGGGCACTCAGCGGGAGCAGCTCTCTCTTAGCTGCAGCGGCCCACAGGACGAATCACGATGAGGCAAAGTTGGCCAAGATGCGGGCAATCAGCGGCAGCAGCTCTCTCTTAGCTGCGGCGGCCCACAGGACGAATCACGATGAGGCAAAGTTGGCCAAGATGCGGGCACTCAGCGGGAGCAGCTCTCTCTTAGCTGCAGCGGCCCACAGGACGAATCACGATGAGGCAAAGTTGGCCAAGATGCGGGCAATCAGCGGCAGCAGCTCTCTCTTAGCTGCGGCGGCCCACGGGAAGAATCACGATGATGCACAGCTGACACCAGTGCGGGCACTCAGCGGCAGCAGCTCTCTCTTAGCTGCGGCGGCCCACAGGACAAAGGATGATCTCGACCAGGCTGGCACAATGGCGGGCACTCAGCGGCTACAGCTCTCTCTTAACTGCGGCGGCCCACACAGATTCAGCGAAGGTTCCGAAGGTTCAAATTAAGGTGGGCTCTCAGCGGCGTCAGCTCTCTCTTAGCTGCGTCGGCCCACACAGATTTAACGTGGGTTAACAGTCCGCGTTCCTCACAGTAGAACTAGAGGCTCCGGATTACTCGACGGAGGCCTCACCTGCAAGTAGAATCCCTCGCACAGGAATTCAGACGGCTGATGGGGTGAAGTCTAATGTCCCTGAGACTTCAGCTGGAGGCGCTCTCAATTCAGGCCCTCGGGTAGTTTCTTCAGCAAGCTTGGTGAAAGTTTCAAAGTCCTTTCCTGTGTTCACTCGGACAGAGTTTCGTCTTGACATCCAGAAGGAACACACTTGAAAAAGGTTTCAGCGGAGCGTTTTATACCTAAAAAGTCTTTGTTCTCTAAAGTCACAAATCATTGAATGCAGCCACAACCAGTTCGGTGGGGTCAGGGAGCACTTGGTTTACGAGGCAACATCCTGCCCTTTGAGAATCAGGGGGTCTGCTATCAGATGCCCAGTGGGAGGTGGAGCCATCATTCACCTTGCCAGGCACGGCCCTGCTCAGATCAAAGAGTCACCCCTCCCCATACTCTAAATGCCGATCTCTCTCTCCAGCCAGGTCTGACCCAGCTGGCCCTGCTGCTCCAAAACCAGACGGTCAATACACACACTAGCAAAGCCTACAGGAAAGCTTAGGCAAGAAAATGCCTTGTTTCTAGAAGAGGAATTTTTGAACACGGGCTATGCAAATCATCCTTACTAAAAGATGTATCTCAATGTCCTGAGCTTAAACATATCAAATTCGAATTTCCTATCAGGTTCCTGGGGGCAGGTAGGATTATGGAATGTAATACTCAGCCTGCCCATTCTGGCCTATGAGAACGGATAGCCTCACAATAGTAAACAGTGAAATGGAGGGTAACTCGCTATTAGAACATGCTACACAGACATACTTTAAAAGCTGCTTCGGTGGGTAGCGCAAATCAGCGCTGCAGGCCCACCAGCAGTATTTGGTCTATCAGCCCTGGGCACACACAGTGCACTTATACTAGGGACTGACAGGTAAACCAAACGAGCCAATTATGGTTATCCCAATTCATACAGTCATCTTTACACAGGGAACATTCGCGCTGTGGCGCTGATTGGCAGTGGCACAGCGCCCAGAGCATCTAAATCCAGCCAACATAAAGATAGGAAGCGAAAAGAGGAAGGGAGACCCGCGCCAATGATGCCAGGTCTAACACACATCCCCTCCAGCTGAAATGTGGGGAGAACTAACCATCCCCTTGGGAGTTCTCATCACTAAGGCGGAAAAATCTGGACAGACCGTCAGCATTGGCGTGTTCTGTACCAGGGCGGTGTTCCACAGTGAAATCCATACCCTGTAGGGAAATGGACCACCTCAACAACTTTGGATTCTCACCCCTCATATGCATCAACCATCTAAGGGGCCTGTGGTCTGTCTGAACCCGGAAGTGAGTCCCAAACAGGTATGATCTCAGCTTCTTCAGCGCCCAGACCACAGCAAATGCCTCACGCTCAATTGCACTCCACCTCTGTTCCCAGGGAAGTAACCTCCTGCTTAGGAAGGCTACCGGTTGGTCTAGTACCTCCTCATTGATCTGTGACAGAACAGCCTCTATACCATGCTCTGAAGCGTCTGTTTGGACAATGAATTCCTTTGAGAAGTTGGGCGCCTGAAGCACGGGTACGGTGCACATGGCAGTCTTCAGGGCGTCAAAAGCTTTCTGACAGGTGTCAGTCCAGTTTACCTTCTCTGGCTGCTTCTTAGAAGTCAGCTCAGTCAAGGGTGCACCAATGTTGCCATATCCCTTGACAAACCTCCTGTAGTACCCCGTGAGTCCTAAGAAGGCTCTCACCTGCGTCTGAGTCTTGGGGGGTTCCCACGCCAGGATAGTTTCAATTTTGAGCTGAAGGGGCGCCACCTGGCCGCTCCCCACCTGGTGCCCCAAATACACTACAGAACCCTGCCCAATCTGGCATTTACTGGCTTTGATTGTGAGGCCTGCCTTTCGCAGTGCCATCAATACCTCCCAGAGGTGGCGCAGGTGGTCCTCCCAAGAGGAGCTAACACCGCAATGTCATCCAGGTAGGCGGCACTGAAGTCTTCCAGCCCAACCAACACCCTGTTGACCAACCTCTGAAAGGTGGCAGGGGCATTCTTCATTCCAAAGGGCATCACCCGGAACTGGTAGTGCCCATCGGGTGTGGAGAATGCTGACCTCTCCTTTGCTCCCTCGGTCAAGGCGATCTGCCAATACCCAGACGTCAAATCAAATATGCTGAGGTATTTTGCAGCCCCTAACCGATCTACGAGCTCATCAGCTCTGGGAATGGGGTGCGCGTCAGTCTTCATGACTGAATTGAGGCCCCGATGGTCCACGCAGAACCGAAGTTCTGGGGTGGTACCAGGTGCTGCAGCTTTTGGTACCAGGACCACTGGGCTGGACCAAGGGCTGCTAGAGGACTCAATCACCCCAAGGGCAAACATTTTGGTAACCTCATCCTTAATGTAGGCCCTTACCCGGTCAGTCACTCGATAAGCCTTGTGCTTAGTGGGAGGACTGTCCCCAATGTCCACGTCATGGACACACCAATCAGTGACACTAGGCACCAGGGAGAACAGATCACTGAATTGCCCCAACAGTTGGCGACAATCACCCTGCTGCTCAGGAGTCAGTGTGGTGGAGAGGACCACACCCTCCACTGACCCATCTCACTCCCCTGCACACAGGAGGTCAGGAAGGGGCTCACTCTCCTCCTCCATCCCAGCATCTGTGGCCAGAAGCATGCCCACTTCAGACCTCTCAAAGTGGGGCTTCAGTCGGTTAACATGCAGGACCCGCAAGGGGTTCCTGGGAGACTGCAAGTCCACCACGTAGGTAACATGACTCTTGCGCTCCACCACCTCAAAGGGGCCGGTCCACCTATCCTGGAGCGCACAGGGCTCCACCGGGGCCATGACTCAAACCTTTTGTCCAGGCTCAAACTCGATCAGAGTGGCATTCTGATCGTGCCAGCGTTTCATCTCTTCCTGGCTGGCTTCCAGGTTTGCCTCAGCAAGTTTCCTGAAACGCCGAGTCTGGTTCCTGAAGGCCAGCATGTAATTAAACACATCCTGGGGAGGTTTCCTGGGAGATTGCTCCCAGCCTTCCTTGACCAGACTCAGAGGCCCTCTTACCAGGTGACCATAGAGCAGCTCAAAGGGACTGAACCCTAAGGACTTCTGTGGCACCTCACGGTAAGCAAACAACAGGCATGGCAAGAGGACATCCCACTTACGCCTCATGGGCTCACCTAGGCCCATAATCATGCCCTTAAGGGTCCGGCCAAGATCGGAATCGGCCCCAAAGTATATATTGTTGTTATGAGCTACATATTTTAACATGATATTGTTTGAAATTGTGTCATTTGTGTGAACAAAAATCTTTTATGTCGTGTGACATACGTGTAGACTATATAATGGTAAAACAAATAGCCTATACTAAAAATTAGGGATGAGCGGAATTTCAATTACATCAGAGCAACCAGAGTAATTTCTGTAATTCTGCGTTATTCTTTAATGCGGAGTTACAGATAATTAAGCAATAACTTCTTGCGTAATATTGGGGGAAAAATCCTACCACAAGAACACATTTAGTGAGCACAAGTGGCTGCTCGCTATTATTAATCTGTTGCATTTAGTGCTGTTTCGTAGTGCAAAATGCGTCCTCCTGTCCAATTTGGATGTAAGAATGCACTCAGCAGTAAAAAACTAGCACTAAGGGGCTGATTACGATGGCGGGCGGAGGCACATCCGCCGTGCTGGCGGTGGCGGAAAATGCCCTTTTCCACACTCCATCGGCGGTCTTGGCGTCCGCTGTATTATAATGGGCATAGATAGCCCATTTCCCATCCGCTGCGGTGTTCCGGGTTCCGCCGAAATTCTCCGTCCGCACCGGTAGCGGACGGAGCCACAAGAGTGGTACCGCCGTGCGGAATGCGGTCAGGACCGCGGGTCAAATCCCGATGCCTCATACAGCCCACCACACCGCTGCGGAGAAACCGGCCATTCGAGGATGGCGGTGGCAATACTGCGGATAGCTCCATGTGTTCCAGACCGCTGGGGAAACGGCGGTCTTTGGCCTTTCCGCAGCAAATCCGACCGCCGCGGACAGATTTTCAGCTTTTCTGGCGCTGAATCCTGGAATCCGACCGCTGCGGTAGGGAGTTTCTTGCGGTGCATCCTAATCTGGCCGGCGGTTTTGCCGCGGTACCTGCGGGCGGAAGTTTCCCGCTAGCACGGCGGTCGGAATGCTTTTCCGCCCGCCATCGTAATCAGCCCCTAAATGTTTAGAGTATGTTGGGGGAAAATTCTATGCCATGAGCACATTCAGTGAGTACGAGTGGCTGCTCACACTCGCTATGTGTGTTCTGTTGCATTTAGCACAATTTCTTAGCACAGAATAAATCCTGACGTCCATTTTGTAATGCTAGGGGCCATTTTTGCACTAAGAAGCAAAGCTAAATGCAGAATAGCTCTTCTCGCATAATACCATGTCATCTTGCGGAATTCCTTGGTCATTCCATATGATTACTCTCCACAGAGTTACGTGAGTTATGCCCACAACTACTAAGAATAAAATATTTTTACATGCAATGGAATGGCAACAATATTTTTGGACCATGTCAGTTTTGTTGTCGATATTGTGGTACAGAACTGCGGAAATGTTTAAAGCTCGTTTTATCGTTTTCCTACATTTTTCTTCTTGGAAATGTTTGTGAGAGAATGAGCCTTCTGTGACTGTCCTCTGCTGTCTAAAAATGAGAAAGGGACTCTACTATGAGGTCTTTTGACTGAGCTCTGTTTGGACAACTGGTTATGGTCTTCAAATAAGTTTACCCTGCCTTACAAGGCAGATTCTCAAATTCCCAAAAATATAATTTTGAGGCAGCTGCCACTGAATCAGTTCTTGTCTGAAACGTTATTCATTTGATATGGAGAGAGCATGTGGATCAGGTTATGATGATAGGTCACTCTAATAATTTTTCAAAGGTCATATTCCGAACATCTACTTAACCATACTAATTTCATTTAATTTATGCTCCAACATTCCAATGTGTGTCCTTCTGTTTCTCCATTTTTATTGGAAACATTCTACCCATAGTGGTTCGAATGTTCTAATAGCCTTAAAGCCCTTCTGCCTCAGGCTATATCGGTTCTTAAAGGCCCTTTCCCTTGTTAAAGGCCCTTGCCTGTGACTCGGGTTCAGGGCCTTTAACAACTGGTATAGCCTTCAAAGTGGCCCATAATGCTATATGGCCTTCCCATCTCCTTGATGCACAGAATAGAATTTGGCAGCTTCCTGACTCCCTGCATAATAAAGGTACCATCAGCTAACAAGGTCCGTTCGGGATGCCTCCCGTTTTTAGGATTTTGCAGCCATATAGGAAGATCTTTGTGCACGAGCAATTTCTTCCAGCCAAACCAATGGCTCATGCCATAAGGCTTACAATGGTTCATATCTTGCCATTTTAGGTATATTGATTTTAGCAATATTTTACTACTTCTTTTTTATAATATTATGCTCCTGTCAATGGATGGCAATCTTGCATTTGGGAGAACATTCTCTCAATCATGGTTTGTTGCTGTTCTAGTTATCATTCACACAAATGGTGGTAGGTGGAATGCTTACAAAACGTCCAACCTCTGGAAATTGCGCAGGGTAGCATTTCTACCTATTATTGTTTGCCCACTGCTCCACTCTAGGCAATGTCGTATGCCTCAAATGATGCCAAAAAAATGCTGAATTACAGGATACATTTTCAGAAAGAGGCTAAAGAAAACAGTCCAAAGATCACGATTCCCAACATCTATCAGCTACATAGTACCAAAAGAAAACTTGAACATGCTCTGCCCAGAGTAATTTCTTCTGGCACGTGTAGGTAGATTTTATTTTCCTGTAACTATTTACGTGGAACTAAATATCTAATAAGCATTTTTTCCTACTACAGCAAAGACATAATAATGGTGACTTGGTAAATATTTAATGGGCTATGGCATGACAGGAAAATAGGACATATGCTTGTAATGCTTACCATTGTAGATTTGGTTGTCAGATAGTTGTAATCACAAATAAATCCCCAGTTGCATAAGGAATTCTTGGTGAAATCAAATCACTGCTGCCAAGATTTTCTCCATTCCATCATGCAAAACCCGATGATTTTCCTTATTAATTCTCTTCTTCCGTTTTGTTCTGCCTCTCCTTTTCCTAGGTGCACAGTTCTCTGGCTAGGCAGTGACCTCTGACTCTACGTAAGAGAAATGGGAGCTGGCAGGAGACAGTTGGAGACAAAGGTGATGTAAAGAGAAGTGAGGCAGAGAGAGGGTTGAGAGAAAGGTAAAGAGCTGAGTTATAAAGAGACATATAAGAAGATAGAGAAGTGAGATAAAGAGAGATGATCTTGAGAAAGAAATGAGGTGAGTTAGTTGTAGGAGAGATACTGGGAGGTAAAAGGGAAGCTCAGCACTGAGAGACAGGGTGAAGGGCAAGGTAGAACGAAGGTATACAGAGGTAGAAGTAGACACAGCAAGTGGTAAAGACACAGGGGAGGAGATGATAGACCAGTAGAGAAGTGGGGAGAGATTTGTATTACAAGAGAGAGGAGACAGACAGTGGTGGGGCATAGAGAATTGTAATGGGATTTAGGTACATAGTGATGTAGAGAGAAAGGCTGACAAAGGTAAAGAGAGCAGGATAGGAAGACGTGGTGAGGTGAAATAAGGAGAGAAATATGATACAGAGAGAGGTAGAGAGTCACA
The DNA here is from genome assembly GCA_963921515.1 of Calotriton arnoldi. NCBI lineage: Eukaryota > Metazoa > Chordata > Amphibia > Caudata > Salamandridae > Calotriton > Calotriton arnoldi. The sequence goes on from CAWUFW010020363.1 coordinate 25,948, forward strand.
AAGATAACAGCTTTTCAAAGAGATGGAGAAACAGAGAAGTGAGGTAGAGAGAATGGGCAAAGATGTAATGTTTGGTTATGTGGAGAGAGATGAGATGCAATATAGAGAGGTAGAGAGAGAGTTGACATTGAACTAGAGGATGGAAAGGTAGAGACAGAGACAAGTAGACAGGACAGCATTGGGGAACCAAAGCGTCCCTGGCAAAAATGCTCCAACCAGCCCCACTCTCTTCATCTCCTCTGACAATCTCTCTTTCCATCTGTTCCCCCTCTCTCTTTCTTTTCTTTCTCTCTTCTCTGATCTATTTCTCTCTACTTTCACCCTTCCTTACTTTCTTTCTCTCTCTCTTGAAGCCTTGCCATGTCTGCTTCAGATGCTGGTGAAAGTGACATAGGCACCAGAATCGTCCCCCTGACCTATAATTCAGGGGCGCCAGTCCAGTACAGAAATGCCTAGTGAAATAAAAGACCTATTCGGCCCTGAAGGTAGACAGCAGGCAGTAAGAGTAAGTAAGTGGTTCGTAGACAAACACAGAAAGAGAGGTAAAGTGGGATAATACAGGTAGTGAGACAGAGATTACACCACAAGAGATAAGTGTCAAAGAAAGAGAGTGAGAAAGAAAGGTAGAGAGTGATCTGCTATGGATAAGTAGAGACACAGATATAGATGTAGTTAGAACGAGGTCAGGATAAAAAAGAGAATGAGGAAATAGTCATCTACTGCCCCAACGCTTTCTCAGAGGGCCCCTCAGAAGTGGGCGCCCTTGGCAATTGCTCACTTTTCCTTTGCCTTAAAACATTGTGTTTGCATTGTCTTAGATCTTTGTTTTTATATAGACTGATTGGTCTGCTTGTCAGTGATTGATATTGTGTTTCATGGTTTGTAAACAGGGACAGTAACTTTGGGCATTTTTAACACTATTTTACTCTCTTTTTAGTCTCACCTACAAACAGCTTTAGTTGTTTGTAGTCAAATATATGTTGTCCACAATACATCATAAACAGAGTGGGGTTGTCTATGTCAGTTGCCATGTCCTTAGTCAATGGCTTTCCTCCCTATTTTTCTGTTTGCCTCACCCTTGGACCATGTCTGCTTTGCTATGTTTCTCAATCCACTGATGATATCAAGGCACTGCTTTTTATTTGCCTCACTCTCTTCCCCTTCCCTAGGACAGCAAGGGTATCTCTGAACTTGACAGAGAGAATGGGGGAGCCTGAGACTGCTGCTTCGTCAATTCTGTTTCTGTATGATTTATGAATCAATAACCTGCTATTAAACCCCCTTCACTCTGTGGCTGCCTTAAATGGATGCAGCTGATGCAGCGCGTACAATAAAAACTATCCTCCTCCCAGGCTACTTATAGGTCATCCAGGGGCAAACTATATTTCTCATATCCACATGACGATGGGGCCCATAAACATCGCCTAAACACACACACATACACTCCTGGATTTCCTTTTACACCTTTATGAAATTCCGTACTCCTAGGAGAAGCATGAGAACTAAATGGAGAACACCATTTTGTGTACCGCTGGAAGAGCAAGGATATCTATTTACCTTAATTTGTCACTTTCTTTTAATTATTTCTTAAGATATTCCTGCTCATTGTTTTGTCGATGAATCATTCATTTAAGAAATTAGTTCATAGTGATTAAGACCAGCTGAATCACAATCAACCAATTACTCAGGTCACAATCAATTAGGAAAATAACCACTGAGTCATTTTGGTTTTTAAAGAATCTTAAATTTTATATAATTTTAAAAGCATGAAAAGATTTAATACTTTATTCAATTATTCATTTTAAATTCACAATTTTATTAAGCATAATCAATTTATTGCAGAAAGGAAATTTTGTCATGAAGCCAAAAACCTTAGTTACCTGCCTAGCTTCCTAATTTAGCCTAATGATTTCTAACCTAACTTTGGGATTAGAAATAGCCTGATTCTCATACTCAACTGTAAAGTTAAGACCGCAACAGCAACTTCAGCTCGTCAGCATCAGCTACCTGCAACCCGTCTCCTCTACTGCAACCACGACTCTCGAACTGCAACTCTCTGTGACTGCAACCGCGACTGACCCCCTCCCACTAAGAGTAGGCCCTCTTATACCCCAATTCTAACTTTGCTAACTAACTGTTGCAACATTAATATCACGCTTTTCTTTCATTGGTCCATGCATGTCAGCTTATTCATTCTTTAATCAAGTTCTCTTGGATTCAAGGGTCCTTGGATCATTTCCTTTCCCATACGCTTAAACATTTCCATCCGATTCGATCAGTTCATTTGTATCTTCTTTTGACACATTCAAGAACTCCGCAGTCATTGTCCTTTCTCTTGGGCTCCTTTCCCACGGACTCTCTCCTGATCATCACGGCACACTATCAGTTCAATTAGGTCACACCAGCCTTGACCATTTCTTGCATCCTAGCCTCTCAGAGACATCACGCGGCTCCAGATTTCTTCAATCTCATCCCGTACCACGTGTCCCCTTGCGCCTGCGCACATCTTCCCACTGGCGGCCATTTTATCTCGCCACTCGGTTCTACTTTAGAAGCACTAATTTGAGGCAAATAAAACATAATTAAAATAGAGAAAAATATCCCTTTCGTTTCCCTCCCGTCTACGTACCCCAATTAGTTGTTACCTAGCAAAAAGCGACATTTAAGCTGCTCCTTACTTACCATCACTATTGTTTTTGCAACGACACATTTTATTTCTATGAAGCACAAACATGCATTTATTTTATTTAGTACGCTTTTTATTCTTACGTTATGATTAGACACACGGACATTCATTAGTAGATTATTTAGCACGTACATTAGCATATTACCATTCCCACATATACAATGTTGATTAATACATTTAAACGAACATTTTTAATTAATTAATTATATAATTTGTTAGGGGTTAAATTTTTTTATTTTTACTGCTCCATCAATCCCCCTTTGGTGATTTTTAAATCACCACATAAAACCCAAGTCATACTTCTTTTCAGGCAGCATGTCTTTCATCCTTTACTTTCTGTTATTCATATCTCTGTCTCTTCTTCATCTTGCCTTTTAGTCTCTTTATACATGCTTTCTTTCATTTTCTCCAACTCAATTTCACCCATTTCTCTCTCTCTTTCTCTCATTATTCTGTTATTTCTTCTTATCTTATTCTGTCTTACTTTTCTCTTTATACATGTTATTACTATTTTCAATGTCATGGCTAACAATATCACTATAGTTGCTACTATTATAACTTTCCCTATTACTAGTTTACTCATCCTAGTTAACCAATTTGCTACTGAGGAAAACCCTCTACCAAGTTTTCCCAAAACACTTTCAACCTCCAGTGGGACTAATTCTTTGTGCAGACTTGTAATATTTGTAATATACTTCTGTATATTTTCACTGTTATCCGGAATGTAAGTACAACAATGTTGGACTTTTAACATTCCACAGACTCCACCCTCTTTTGCCAAAAGAATATCAAGGGCAAGCCGATTTTGCATCACCATAGCTCTCATGGCAACCATTTCGGTATTTACCATTAAGAACCCTCCCGCAGTATCTGTAGACAAACGATCTACTACTGTGGATAACTTCCGAATTTTAAATGCATTCAAAGATATTCCCACTGCTGGTATCAATGCTCCAAAAATATCTCCTACAACTTCTGAAAAACTTTCCCTCTTTCTACGTGTAAATCTATTAATCATCTTGTATGTTCCCTTTTCTTCTCTGTCCATGTGAAAGATTTTTGGAAAGACCAGGCCTACATAGCAAGTTCCATACCAATGGTCCGGTAACCTGTAATAAGCTCTATTCCCACAAATATAATAGATACCTGGAAATATTGGATCTTTTCCACCTTTGAATCCCCAACCTCCCAGAATTTGATAATTGTCATGGCAGACACTGGAACCTACAAAGTAATTGTCATAGACTGTCTTATTTCTCCTAATGCACAACTTTCCTGTTTGCGGCCAGTCTAATGTCATTGCTGCATTTATCTTTTTCCCTTCATGATTTCCTTCCTCAAACGTCCATAAACGTTTTCCTTCCTCTTTTATTGCTTCTTTTTGAAATTTCATTCTTCTTTCCTCAACCATGTCTAGAAATACTTTTTCTTCTTTCCTTAACTCACAGGTAAGGTTGTTACTAACTATTTCTTCTAACGTTAATTTTCTATGTTCTAAAAAGAATTCTCCTAAAACCTTTGCTGGTTTTACTTTGTTAAGTTCTGGCACTACAGGAATGTTTGCAAATATCTTATCTATATCAGTATAATAAGATTCTAATCTACCTGTTTTATAAAATAAACTTGCTATTACACTACATGTTATTCCATAAGTCAAAGGTAAGTGATGATAAGTCACACCTTCAGATACTGATGCAGGCAATTGCATACAAACATAACAATCTCTCACTTCCATTGTTTTTACGTACTCATACAACAACTTTGTAAAAACATTCTTTGAAAAATCTGTTACTGACCTATCCTTATGCAACTCTGCACTACTTCTTAAAACAACTTGTTCTTTAATATTAGTTTCTTTTTCTTGTTTAGTATCATTCTTTGCTTCTATCACAGCTACACTAATAGGAATTGTGATTGCTAATACTATCCATATGGTCATTAATAACCCTGTACAAAAGCAGCACATTTTGCACCATCTCTTTATAAAATCACATTTATTTCTTCTATTCTCATTATTCTCCATTTTTCTTTTTCTATTTGTTAAATTTTCAGAAAATTGTGTCACTACACCTCAAAATGACTTAGACGCCACTCTGCTTTCAAAAAGTCTTTGCTTGGTACTTTCTTTAATTCTCTCCAGAATTCTTTCGTTGTCACATCCGGTGATTTGTCACATCCAGTAAAATTGTCACGTCCGGCAGAAGCACTTTAAGTCTTCACTTCAGTCCTTTTGTTGCATCTCACCTTTTCCCATCCGACTTCTCAGTCTCTGGTTTCCGTGAGTGTTTTCTTCTTCTCCTTTGTAATCTGTTAGTGCAATATACAGCCACTCAGGTGACTTAAATTTTGAATTTATTTTCCTTGTCCTTTTGGACTTTTGTAATCTTTTTCCACTGGGTTTTTCTTGTCCCTTTTGACTTGTTACTTCATTTACTTGTTCAGCATCTTCATCTTCTGCTCTTATTATTCTATATCTCAATTTTCTTACATAGCTGTTGGGCCAATTATCTCCTTTTCTTGGCCTTTTTACCTCACCCTCTCTTTCTTCTCTTTCCGACCTCCAATTTCTTTTTCTTGATTCAGTCTTTGCTTTTTCCTCTCCTCCACTTTCTTCTGTTTCTGTTTCAACTGTCTCACTATTGTCTCTTATTTTGAAACTTATAATCTCGTCATCTCCTACTGGTGGATCTGTCTTTTCCTTTTCGTTTTCCCTTATCACTGTCCCTCCTCGGGGTTCTTCCGATTTCGTGTTTTCCTCCTTACCTGCTTCTAAATTTCCCTGTTCTCCTGTTTTTCTATCTATCCCTATTGCTCCTCGGGGTTCTTCTCGATTTTCTAACTTTTTGTGTACTTCTTTCCCTACTTCACCTATTAATATTGTTTCTGAATGATTTCCACCATAACTTGTACTTGGTTGTTCATCTAACTCAATTTCTTGCTCAGTTTCTTCTCTAATTGGTTTATAACCCCAAGTTCTCTTTCGGAATTCTTCCCAATTTGCAGCTGAATCATCAGATCCTGAAGTTGTGTCAGATATTTCCAGATGTCGACTTACAGGTCGATCTTCAAGTTCTGGAACTTCTGAATTTCTTTCTTCTTCTTCTTCTTGTTCCTCTTCTTCTCTAGAGGTGTTTTCCGTTGGGGTCTCCAGATGTCGACTTTCAGGTCGATCTTCAAGTTCTGGCACCCTTTCTTTTATCTTGGTTGTTCCCGCCGTTAAACTTTTATCCCACACTTCCAGACGCCGACTCACATGTCGATCTGTAGGTTCTGGAATTCTGATTGTGTGGCTGGCATGAACCCAGTTCTTTACTCCTGCACACTTGACAGCAGTCGTTGTTACTAGGATTACCTGTCTTGGCTCATCCCAACGCGGAACTAGACAGTTTCTTCTCCTGTGGACTTTAATACGGACCCAGTCTCCTGGATTCAAGTCGTGGGCTGGTTTTCTTTCAAGAGTGGTCGCATCCGGTCCAACCTGATGAAACACAGAACGCACCACATCAGCCAGTCCTTTGCAATAATCCAGTATTAGATCATCAGTTATTGTCAATAACTTGTTGACTGGTACGTGGGCTTGTCTCATTGCTCGTCCCATGATCATTTCATGAGGACTGAGTCCCGTTTTCTTTTCAGGGATGCTTCTGATGGTCATCAGAACAAGAGGCAGTGCATCTGGCCATTTGAGTCCTGTAGCTTGACACATTTTTCCTAATCTGTTTTTAATTGTTCCATTTATCTGCTCTACTACCCCAGAAGCTTCGGGTCTGTAAGCACAATGTAGTTTTTGTTTAATACTCAATGCTTCACAAATCAATTGGATCAACTCATTTTGAAAATGTGTTCCTCTATCTGTCTCAACTGTGACTGGAAAACCATACCTCGGAATGAACTCTCGTAGCATAAGTTTTGCCACTGTTGTTCCATCATTCCTTCTTGTGGGGTATGCCTCCACCCAACGAGAGAACAAACAGACGACCACCAGAACATATCTTAATCTGTTACTAGGGGGCATCTCAATAAAATCCATCTGTATCCTTGTGAATGGACCTCCTTCTCGTCCTATTGTTCCTAGACTCACTACTGTCTTTCTTCCTGGGTTAAATTGTTGACAAATAAGACATCTTTGACAAAGACTTTCAGCAATGGCTCTGAATTTTGGATTATACCAAGTTTGTCTAAAAAGTCTGATCATTGCATCTCTCCCAATATGAGCTTGTCCATGGTACATCCGTGCCATGTCTGCAATCATGCTATCAGGCATAACTGGTCTTTCATCTCTGTATACCCACACTCCATTATCTTCCTGTCTTCTACATCCTGCTTTAATCCAGTAATCCTTTTCCTCATCTCTTGCTGTTTCTTGTAACTGCCTTACTTCATCCCATGTTTCGACTGCATTAGTGAAAAGCAAAGGACAAGAGACATGCTCCCTTTCTCTATTTCTGTTCAGGGACGCCATGTTTTCCGCACAATATCTAGCGATCTCGTCAGCATAATTATTGCCAACCGCTATGTAATCTTCGTTTTTCTTATGCGCCTTGCACTTCACTACAGCTATTTGTTTAGGCAGCTGTATCGCCTCAAGCAGTTTTTTAACATAATCTCCATTTCTGATAGGTGTTCCTGCAGATGTCAAAAATCCTCTTTGTGACCAAATCTGGCCAAAATCATGTACGATGCCGAAACCATATTGGCTATCGGTCACAATCGTGATTCGTACATTTTTCCCCAATTTACATGCTTGAATCAAAGCAATTAGTTCCGCAACTTGGGCAGACCTAACTCCTTTCAGACAAGACGCTTCCATTACAGTTGCCACTGTGCATACTGCATAAGCTGCGCTTAACACTCCTTCCTTTGTGCGTAAACATGAACCATCTACAAACATGACATAATCGGATTCCTTTAACGGTTCATCTTTTATGTCAGCTCTTGGTTTTGTGCAATATTCCAGCACATTCAGACAATCATGATCTACTTCATCTTGTTCAATTATACTCTCTTCATCTGGCAATGAAGTCGAAGGATTTACATTTATGCATCTATCTATGGTCACATTTTCTGCGCTCAAGATGACTTTTTCGTACTTAGTCAGCCGACTATGTGTCATGTACTGTGTTTTTGTTCTTGTCAAAAGAATTTCTACTGAATGGGGAACATATACTCTCAGTGGATACCCCATCACTATACCTTCACTTTGTTCCAGACTTACACAAGTAGCAGCAACTGCTTTCAAACATCCAGGCAATGCTTTTGCTATAGGATCTAAAACAGCTGAAAAGTAAGCTATAGGCCTCTTCATGGTGCCATGTTTTTGTACCAGTACTGAAAATGCACATCCATCTCTTTCACTGCAGTATAACTCAAAATCTTTCTCATAATCAGGCATGCCTAATGCAGGGGCCTCACACAGTTTCTTTTTCAATTCTTTGAAAGATTTCATTTCTTCCTTGTTTAACTCAAAAGGGTCTTTTACATCTTTCTTTGTCAATTTTTGTAATGGTTTTGCAATCAAAGAAAATCCACTTATCCATTGTCGACAATATCCAACCATTCCCAAAAACATTCTTACCTCTCTTTGAGTCATTGGTGCTCTCATTCCTTGAATCATTCTTACTCTTTCTGTCGCTATTTTCCGCACTCCTTTCTCAATTTTATGTCCTAAATACTGGACTTCTTTCTGACAAAACTGTAATTTTGAAGGGGACACCTTATGTCCTCTTTTCTCCAAATGGTTCAGTAAAGCAATTGTGTCACTTACACATGCCTCTTTGGTTTTCGATGCCACCAATAGGTCATCGATATACTGCACCATCACTGATTTTTCTGGCATTTTTAAATCTTCCAGAGATTTCTTTAGAATCTGATTAAAAATTGAGGGGCTCTCTGTATACCCCTGAGGAATTCGGCACCATGCCAAAATACGCTCTCCAAAACGGAATGCAAATAATGGCTGGCTATCTGGATGCAAAGGAATAGAGAAAAATGCATGACACAAATCTATCACAGTGTACCACTCAGCTTCATGCGGAATTTGATATAGAATCACTGCAGGGTTTGGCACTATTGGACAGCATGGTACAACTATTTTGTTGATCTTTCTCAAATCCTGTACTATTCTGTATGTTCCATTTGGCTTTTTCAGTCCCATAATAGGTGAATTACATGGACTGCTCATGATTTCTTTCAGAATTCCCTGTTCAATCATCTTATTTATCACAGGAGTTATTCCTTCAATTATTTCTGGAGTTAATTTGTACTGTGGCGTGTTTGGATAACTTATCCCTTCTTTCACTGTCACTTTTACGGGATCAACTTCTCTCATTAATCCAATGTCTTCTCCTGTAAAATCCCACACACTTTCTTTCACTGCACTTTTTAATTCTTCTGGAAGTTTTTCTGCATCAAATGCAGGAAACAATCCATTCATTTCAGGTTCCTGATTCATCAAAGTTACTTTATACAAAGCATCTTCATCTGAAGTCTGAAAACCAATTCCATCTGGTGTACAATAAATTGTGCAATTCATTTTACACAAGAGGTCACGACCTAGAAGATTTACAGGACTACAATCGCACACTACAAATTTATGCATTTTCCTAAAAGAACCAATTTTTACTTCTACCAATTCAGTAAGTGGGGTTTTAATCTGCTGATTGGCAACTCCTACCACTTGGATGCATTCACCTGAGAGAGGAAGGTTCGGAATTTCCACTGACCTAACAGTAGAACGGGTAGCTCCAGTATCGACAAGGAATGTTACGTTTGCTCCATTCACTTCTCCATCCACAAAGGGACCAGACTGATCTACCTCTAGAGTTGCGCCAAGCACGCACTCTTTCCCCTCTCTTGCGCACCGTCAGAAACTTTCATCCGGGTCATCCTCACTCTGATGCAACCAATACTGGGAAATGTTAGCTGCTCTCGGCAACTGTGTTACCTGCTCTCCTCCGTAGAATCCTGTTTCTGTACTGTATCTTTGCTGGTTAACAGTGTTGGGAAGTGGTGGTTGTGGCACCTGACTTTGTTGAACAACTACCTCATTCTGCACCTGTGGAGTTAATGATTGATGTTCCGGATTAGGTTTAGGTGGGAACTTACACTCATTTCTCCAATGCCCCAATTTTCCGCAATTATGACATGGCCATTTCTTCTTTGCCTCTTCTAGACTCACTTGTCCTTTTCCTTTACCTATATTTGGTCGCATCTTATTTTGTCCTGATTCGTTTCCATTATTATTATCCAATTGAGCTTCTTGTTTTTCTGCCACTTTCACTTGTGCCCACATTGCTTTTTCTTTCAACTTACGCTGTTTACTCTCTATTTCATCACTACAATACTTAGCATACCTCAGCACCTCATCTACACTTGCATTCTGCCAGTTTATCATATGTTGCTTAATCATATCACTTATTTCTTGTTTCAAGCCAAATACAAATCGGTATACAAAATGACTCATATCCTTCTCACTTAATTCCTCATAACCACTATACTGTTTGAAAACCAACAACAATCGCTCATAATATGCATGTACACTCTCCTTGCTTTCCTGTGTAGTTCTATCAATCTTAACCCAATCTGTCTCTTTTGGAGGAATCTTATTTTTCAAAAAGGTAATCACCTTATCATATTTCTTCATCACATCTGGTCCTGGAGCTCCTGTCTTAGGATCTCTTGGATATTCTGTAGTTGGCCAGTCAACTGTAATCTTACATTCTGACCACAGATCCGTTGGTACCACTATGTCAAACAATCCATCCAAATCTATCCACAACACTTTCGAGACCTTTACAAACCTTTCTACCTGTCGGTACCACTCAACTGGCTTTTCTCTTAACTTTGGAAAGTCATTTGTAAATGACAGGATGTCCTGCCTAGTCCAGGGAACATGCACATAACTACCACCTGGAGTTTCTCTCATAGGGTACTCTTTAACAACATGTTCCTTTTCTGTTATCATAAAAGCCAATGAACCTTTGTCTACACTTTTCTCATTCTTCTTTGTCCATCTAACCTTCCATCTGTCCACATCACCCCATTTTCTCAACAAAACAATCAACTCTTTTATCTGTGTCAGCCTTCCTGCTGTATTCAAATTTTCAATATCTTTTTCACAAAAATCTACTCTGTATGGTTTCTGCAACGTTTTTACTTTTGCAAAATCTATTCCAATCTCACCGGCCACTTCTTCTAGTTTGTCATGTAAATTCTTTGCCCTCCATGTTATACTTTTGCACAGAAACATTATTTCATCATCCTGATAATTCTTTATCTTTTCTGTACCAATCGTTCCTAGAATTAATTCTTCCATGTCAATCTTCAATCTGATCACATCTAATGGTTTTTCTTCCGTTTCTTTTATTTTAAAAGCTTTTATCCACTCATTTAACTCATCAGGAGTCGGACCTATAGGAGTACTATTTATTTCTGTCCAATTTCCACTCTTTTCAGGTGTCACTGTTGCAGATTCAGTTACCATAGGCATTTTCCTACCGCTACACTCATTCACTGTCAAATTTTCAGGTGGACTTGGTCTGTAAACACTAGTCAAATTGCTCGTACCTGGACTTGTTTCTATTCTTTCCTTTTCTCTTTGGAATTGCGAACTCAAGGGAATCACCAAAGATCGTTCATCAATTTTCTGATTCTCGAAAACTGGTATTACTGGACCTATTGTTACGGGTACGGTAACTGCTTCCATATTCTTTGTTAATTCTCTAATTTTCTCAGTTAGTTCTTTTGTTGTCCTTGCCAATTCTCTTGCACTATCATTTTCTATTCCCTCAATTTGGGAAGTTCTTATTTGTTCTTGTGACCTATTTATTTCTTGTCTTTTTTCTGGGCTTTCATTTCGCATAGCTTCTATTGGTGGCGCATTTGGTGTCACCACTGTAGAATTCTGCTGATACGGAGGTGGATTTTTATTTAATATATCTTCCAGCAACTCGTCATCCGTTTCGCTCTCATGCATATACTTTTCTCTCTCTAAATGTTTCTTTTTCTCAGTCCGTTTTTTCTTAGTCCCTTCCTCAACTGTAAAAGCTGGAAACAAACCTCCTGTCATGTTAGCACATCTCCATCGTTTTATTCTGTCCTCATGATTCATTCCCCACATTCTTCCGGGCACGAACTCATAACCTTTCATACCTCTGAATCTTTCTTTCTCGTACATCTCATCTTCCCATTCTGTTAAAGCCTCAAACTGTGTCGGTCTAGGTCTAGGTTCCAATTTAAGCATCTTTTCTTTTAAATTCCGTAAAATCGCTACATTAAAAGAACCATTTTCAGGAAAAGCCAATGCTCCATCATTCTTTGTATATTTTACCCAATTATCCAACCATATGCACGTATGATATCCATATTTCAGCATCATATGTGAAGCTGCTGATTTCGGCGGAGGAATTACTTGTCCCTCTCTAGTCACAACCTTTTTGTCTTTTTTAAAAAAATTCTTCAATTTCGTCGTCCATGACGTTCTCTCCCTTTCATACTCGTAATATGGCATGTTTTCTATTTGTTTTCTCTTTACTCTAACGCTGTTTCTGTGTACGGAACTTCGTCCAATTACAGCGCGATTCACACTAACGTACCAATCAGAACAATTTCCACCGTCCGCGAACCAACCAATCCTAGCGCGGCACTTTTCTACGTCACTCCTGCTCTGTATTCACGTGACTAGTGCACTAACCAATCCTAGCGCGGCACTTTTTCACGTCACTTCTACTCTTTACCCCTCCTTTACAAAATTTATCGGCAATTTTTCTTTTTACAGTTTTCTTCGTTAGTTACAACAAATAAACAATTCCATAGTCTGATTCGCTAAACAAAGTGACAGCTTTGTCCTTTTACACAAGAATCCTGTTTTTCCAGTAGGCAGCGCTTACCTCTACCCTACCACAGAATTATTTACTTTCGCCGATAAAGTAGCACTTCCCTCTACCTTACCCTTCTTTCAAACAAACAATTTACTCGTTTCTCTGGGGATAAGACACATGTGGAGACTAGGCTCCTGAGAATTAAGGCCAAAGTTTCACAAGTAAACGTGATTTGCTATTGTCATTTACACACTTTTCACACCGAAAACCCTAACATAACACAACCTGTGTTATAACCAAAATGAATTCAGACCATGTACCAAATTCCATGTGACTTCTCTTGCCACACGTGTTCCACTTCCTACATCCCAGAAGCGTGAAAACTTACATATAACATAACGCGACTCAACATATAGTGTTAGTCATCAAATAATCAATAATCAATAAACAATAATCACTAAACTAATCTATAGAAAACCATAACTCTGCTACCAAGAAATCTGATGCAGCGCGTACAATAAAAACTATCCTCCTCCCAGGCTACTTATAGGTCATCCAGGGGCAAACTATATTTCTCATATCCACATGACGATGGGGCCCATAAACATCGCCTAAACACACACACATACACTCCTGGATTTCCTTTTACACCTTTATGAAATTCCGTACTCCTAGGAGAAGCATGAGAACTAAATGGAGAACACCATTTTGTGTACCGCTGGAAGAGCAAGGATATCTATTTACCTTAATTTGTCACTTTCTTTTAATTATTTCTTAAGATATTCCTGCTCATTGTTTTGTCGATGAATCATTCATTTAAGAAATTAGTTCATAGTGATTAAGACCAGCTGAATCACAATCAACCAATTACTCAGGTCACAATCAATTAGGAAAATAACCACTGAGTCATTTTGGTTTTTAAAGAATCTTAAATTTTATATAATTTTAAAAGCATGAAAAGATTTAATACTTTATTCAATTATTCATTTTAAATTCACAATTTTATTAAGCATAATCAATTTATTGCAGAAAGGAAATTTTGTCATGAAGCCAAAAACCGTAGTTACCTGCCTAGCTTCCTAATTTAGCCTAATGATTTCTAACCTAACTTTGGGATTAGAAATAGCCTGATTCTCATACTCAACTGTAAAGTTAAGACCGCAACAGCAACTTCAGCTCGTCAGCATCAGCTACCTGCAACCCGTCTCCTCTACTGCAACCACGACTCTCGAACTGCAACTCTCTGTGACTGCAACCGCGACTGACCCCTCCCACTAAGAGTAGGCCCTCTTATACCCCAATTCTAACTTTGCTAACTAACTGTTGCAACATTAATATCACGCTTTTCTTTCATTGGTCCATGCATGTCAGCTTATTCATTCTTTAATCAAGTTCTCTTGGATTCAAGGGTCCTTGGATCATTTCCTTTCCCATACGCTTAAACATTTCCATCCGATTCGATCAGTTCATTTGTATCTTCTTTTGACACATTCAAGAACTCCGCAGTCATTGTCCTTTCTCTTGGGCTCCTTTCCCACGGACTCTCTCCTGATCATCACGGCACACTATCAGTTCAATTAGGTCACACCAGCCTTGACCATTTCTTGCATCCTAGCCTCTCAGAGACATCACGCGGCTCCAGATTTCTTCAATCTCATCCCGTACCACGTGTCCCCTTGCGCCTGCGCACATCTTCCCACTGGCGGCCATTTTATCTCGCCACTCGGTTCTACTTTAGAAGCACTAATTTGAGGCAAATAAAACATAATTAAAATAGAGAAAAATATCCCTTTCGTTTCCCTCCCGTCTACGTACCCCAATTAGTTGTTACCTAGCAAAAAGCGACATTTAAGCTGCTCCTTACTTACCATCACTATTGTTTTTGCAACGACACATTTTATTTCTATGAAGCACAAACATGCATTTATTTTATTTAGTACGCTTTTTATTCTTACGTTATGATTAGACACACGGACATTCATTAGTAGATTATTTAGCACGTACATTAGCATATTACCATTCCCACATATACAATGTTGATTAATACATTTAAACGAACATTTTTAATTAATTAATTATATAATTTGTTAGGGGTTAAATTTTTTTATTTTTACTGCTCCATCACAGCAAAGACACGGGGTGGCTGTAGAAAGAGTAGTAGCCTCAAAGTAACTGACTACCCAGGAGTACTCAAATTAGGCAAAGCATTCCCAGACCTAATGTGTGTATTGAAGTGGAATATGTACACAATGCTGATTGATAACTTCAGTGCCCCAAGCCCTAAAAGGACCACACTAATATTATGGAAGTAGTCAGTTTGTAAGTGTTCAAAACACATCTTCTGAATGCCAATTCAGAGGGTTCTAATGAGTTAAAATTGCTGTGGAGAAGAAGGGCCTGAGTCCATGGTGTTTTATTATGAAATAGTTATTTCTCCTTTAATAGAAAAGTTGTGTATACTTGAAACAGATTTTGATGAATACAGATTAGAAACTAATGCCCTGATTTACTAACATATTGTGTGGAGCTGACGTCACAAAAGTGATGTTTCCTTGGAAAGTTCCCTAAAGTAACTCAAAGTAGGGCTTTGTGATGGTTTGCATCAAAACCCATGTAACTATCCGTAGGTTGTGACGCAAAAACATATCTACAAATATTGGTAGGAAGTTATTTGTGCCAGAAACGCATACCTCCTGTAGGCAAGGGTAACAGTGGAGCAACTTTTAAAAGACTCCACATTTTTTCACTGTACAGCACACATAATAAGAGGAAATGTATTGAAGCATTGGTTTTGTACAGGAAACATCCACTCCCAGTTCAAAACCTATTCTTCATCGAACATACACACCCTTGCACCATGGTTTAATGGCACTAATGGGCCCCATGCATGTTACTCGCAGCATCTCGCAGCCATCTTGTGAAATTGTCATTTCTTGTCAAATAATTTGGTGACAGTTTAGGATCAAAGTGTGGGACGGTAGCATTAATATATATTGCATATGGAAGTTTCATTGCAATGTTGTGTACTTTAAATATGGATGTATTGTCTGAGAGCTTGTGGATCTGATAGTAAGGTGAGAGAAAGTATGGCATAATCCCCCAATTCCCATAAATCCCCCGATGTGTTCCCAAAACGGTAGCATATGCACATGGTTGCTTTAAAGAAAATGATTTCCCATTTGAGAAAGGAGATGCCAAGTTGGTGGCCTGCTATCCTTGGAAGCTCATAATCTCTGCATTCACAGTATTATTACATAGGTTGCATTGCATATTGCATACCCATACACATACCATTCGGAGTGCGAATTGCACATCCTGGTTTGTGAATGGTTCATATATTATCTTGCTTAATGAAAACCTTTTTGAGAGCTGGGGACCAGTGTTCAATGTGTTCTCAATTTAACTGATTTACGAAATTTAATATAGAAAATGGAGAGGGTACTGAATCCTGTGGAAGTTGACCAATCAGCCAGTCACTCTACAGAAATCACTGACAAAATATAGAAGAAAAAGCAATTTTAAGTAACTATGTTTAAAGGAAAAAAACAGACAAATCTTGACTAGGGAGCATGAGTTGAGCCATTAAAAGAAAAGTAATCTATTTGTTGTGATTTGTGGTGGCTCCAGAATATATAACGTCCCATCAGGCACTATTTATATTTGTTACTGAGTCAGTGAAGGCACAACTTATTAGTAAACATTGGGGGAGATTTGGAGTATGCCATATAGGATACTCCATTGTACATGTGACAGCGTTCTCTGTCCATCAATATGATGGGTTGCCTACTCTATTTAGGGTCGGAAGAACCACCAGCTTTCTGTTGACAGAGCCAATGTTGGCTTACTCTACAGAGAACAACATCCAACAACCTGAGCAGCTGTTGGAGTATAGCCATTACATTGGCAACTCTATTTAGTGTGCATGGTTTGATGTTTTTAGTGTCTGTCACCACCCGGGGAAAACCTGAAGGCTAAGGACATAAAATAATAATGACCCATACTTTTCCATCTTATTCCTTGTTATTTGATATTTATCTCCAATATTGGTACGTTATACTGTACATATGTATATATGCATATGTATATATATTTCTTGTGGTACATCCTGTCTTCCCCCCATTGTTCCTCTCCTTTCTGCTACCCATTTGGAATGTTGAGGATCTGAAAGGACAGTTATGTCAGTTGAAGTTACCTGCTGAGGAGATTGAATATGGATGTTGCTCTGGAGTAAAATCTGGTGTTCATTAAATGCCTGTTCCTGTTTATTTTGATTTACATTGCAGGCAATGAGGATGGGATATGAACCTACGGGTGCAAAGCACAATGGATTATTTGATGCAGTAGCTGTTCAGACTAACACTTTGTTCCAGTTGATGTTTTCATTAAATTCCTGCTGTCCCTTAAATTCCTGTTTATTTTGATTTACAACACTGGCGAAAATTGCTTGTGCAGGGGACAACTTACAAACAACATCCACCCTGAAGCGTTTTGCCCTTCATCTTATCTCCATGAGTTGTTTAGACAAATAGCTCCGGTCAACATATGCTGAAAGGATTGTACTGCTGAGGTTATATTTCAGCAACTCGGCCTAGCACTGAGTTATTTACTCAACATATGCAGAGAGTATACTATTTATCCTGACGTTGAGAATACTATTATTCAGCTCTCGCCACAATAAATTGCGGGGGAATCTACAGAGGAAGAATGCGTGTGACAGCGTTTCATCGTTTTCAGCAATTTTGTGGTATTTTAAAGGAGAACAAAAACTTATTGTTGCAGTGTTTACACAATTGCAGTACCAAAGGTGCTGAAGTGGCGATTTGGAGGAAGAAATGTGGCTGAGCAGCGTTTCATCATTTTCGACAATTTGGTGGTCATTTACAGGAAAACTTACTTGTTGCAGTGTTTTCCCAATTGCAGTGCCAGAGGTGATGCAGCGTGACAAAGTAAATTCCCCTCACCGACACTCATTCCAGTCTGGCATCAGAATCATCAGATGATCCCTGTCTCAGACTGAACTCTTTGCCTTCCCGATTTATCGGGTGCAGCTTACTTGCTGTGTAGTTTCTATCAGCAGCTGTTTCCGGATCGTCAGAAGTTGGACGCTGTTCCTCTTCCCTGCCACATAACCATTTTGATATGCCCATTCAGAGGAAAGTTGTTCAATTTTTTTCTCAAGAACCTTCTCCATTGAATGTGGATAAACAGCAAATGCTGATAGCATTTGTATTAATGTTAAATCGTTCAGGATTGTTGTGAGTGAGTTCTCTTATTATATGTTCTAAGCAAGGTGATGAATGCTATTCATAACACTATAATTTAATTATTTGTGGATTATTGCTAGAGGTTTAGAATAGTAGAGCGGTGATTCACACTCTGTTGTATCTATTTTATTCTATCTTTTTATATTTTCTCTAATTTCATACTATTCTCTGTCATCATGGCTGAGGCAAGTATGAATCAAACAACCCCGTTTCTATCAGATACATGCAAACCTATATTGCCCTGGAAAAGATGGATACAGTTATTCAAGTCTTATTTAATTGCTATTGGAGGTATACATTTTCATCAGTCAGGAAACAACATATATTAGTACACAATCTTGGTATCGAAGGCAGGAAAGTTTTTGAAAGCCTTCCTTAACATAATGACATTGATGTTGGTCTTTGGGGGATACTGATGTGTACATGTGTACCATTAACAAGTTAGGGCAACAGTTTGGAGAAAAGATAAATGTTGTACTTGAGAGACAAAGGTTTTGTGGTAGGTCACAAGGTAATGATGAAAAAGTAGCTAATTACATTGCTGTGCTAAGAGGTTTAGCTGACACGTGTGACTTTGGTGATTTACCTGCATCTCTTATTAGAGACTAATTGGTGCGCTGCATTAACAATTGTAAGATTCAGGAGAAACTGTTAGTTTGGAACGCTAATTTAAATGATGTCATAGATATAGCAAAAGTGTAGAACACAAAGCAGATTGTATTAAGGAGATGAAGGTATCTAATTAACAGACAGCATTATATGAAGTCATAATACAGTTTCAAAAGTCAAAAAAGGGAAAGAACAACTAAAAGAGATATACAGAAAAAAACAAGCGTACAAAATGAAATGTTTCAGGTGTGGAAGTGCAGGGCATTTAGCTAACAGTATGAATTGTTCAGCAATAACTGCAGTATGTAGGAAGTGTAATCGCTCAGGTCATTTTATCCCGATTGTGTAGGGATCTTGGTAGTAAGGTATTCTTCAGTGTTAGAGATAGTGACAAAGATCAGAAAAAGTTTGTTTCCCAAGTAAAGTACAAAAGAGAGATGTAAAATTACCTTGCTGTGAAATTGATTTAGAGGGTCAGAAAATCAAAGTGTACTCAGACTCATGTTCATCTTTCACTTTTACCTATAGTGACACTTTCCATGCCAGTATTGATAGAAGTACATACATTATTTTGAAACTTGATGTAGTACTGGTAGGTTACAATGAGGATCCCGTTCCTGTGGAAGGAATGGTAACTGAAAAATTATTTTGAAAATAGGAGTACTGTACGGAGGATATATATGTAGTAAAAAGTAGTTTCAACCGTTTGGGATGAAAGCTTCAAAAGGATCTAGAAATGAAGCTAGATCCCACATCAGATGAACCCGTTTTGTTGGTGGAGAGATCGGTTTGTGGCATGGAATTGTATCATGAATTCCTGGAGGTATTCACTGACAAACTAGGGCATTTAAAAATCTTCTAACATAAAATAAATCTAAAAGAGAAAACCAAACCTGTAGTACATAGATGCAGAACAATACCTTTCATGATGAAGGAACCTCTAACCCAAGAACTGGAAAAACTGACAATTGAAGGAGTAATTTAAACTATAGAGTGTGCAGAGTGGGTCTCCCCAATAGTTATAGCATCCAAATCGAGAGACACCTCTATTCGCCTGTGTATAGAGTTGAGAGGCCTTAATGCTAATATATAGGTAGATCGTCATCCTCAACCAAATATTAATAAAATGCTAAGCATGATAGGTGAAGGTGAGCCTTCACAGTAATTGATCTCTCTTCGGCATCTCACCAATTTGAGCTGCACCCAAGTAGTAGATCTTTAACTTCATTTGTAACTCCTTTTGGAGAGTATAGGTTCTGCAGGATGCCTTTTGGTCTTGCACCTGCTGTGGTAGTATTCCAAAGGATTTTGAAAGGAATTGAAAATGTATTATGTTTCCACGATGATCTCTTAATTTATGGTGACACAGAAAAGAAGCAGAATAAAGTACTCAGAACGGTGCTCAACAGACTGAAAGTATCTGGACTCAAGTTGAAAAAGGAGATGCGCCAAACTGAGGTGGGATCCGTTACGCACTTAGGACATTTACTATCAAAAGAAGGTATAAAACCTAAACATGATTTATTTGAAGCTATCAACTTAGCTCCATTACCTAATAGAAAGGAGGAAGTCAAGTCATTTTTTGGGCTCCCTAAATATTATTCTAAATTTGTAAAGTATTTCGCTGAAACCACATATACTTTGTGAAGATTGGAAAGAAAATGAGATTTTTTTGGCGGGGAGACACAGATTGTCAAGAAGCATTTACCCTCTTGAAAAAGGAAATCGTGAATGCTCCCTTTCTTGGCTTTTTTGATACCAAGAATTCCCTATACTGACTACTGATGCCAGCACTAAAGGGATAGGAGGCTTCCTCAGTCAACTAGTTCATGGGAAAGAAAGAAGTGTAGCATTTGCCTCAAGAGCATTGTTAGAAACTGAGTTTAGGTATTCAGTGTTGAAAGAGAGGCTCAGGAGTGTTATTGGGCAGTGCATCATTCCACATTTTTTCTTTGGGGCATCCCTTTAATCGTAAGGACAGACCACACATGATTGATTTCTGCCATTTCCACAAAAAACATTGAAAGAACCACACCTAGGATTACCAGATGGTTCCCAGGGTTGGAAGGATTTAATTTCAAAACGTTGCACATTCCTTGTGTAACAAATTTAGCAGCAGACTGTCTTTCTAGACTGCCTCTTCCTGATAAGGGCGGTAAGAATATATTTGCAAAAGAGTTTGTAGTGGCATCTATCACGGATGGACTTGATGCAAAGAAATGGAAGGATAATATGATCAAGATCAATATTAGAAAATCTACGCCCTATCTCACTGTTACCGTTTGTGGCCAAAATTGCTGAAAAAGTGGCCAATAAACAATTAGTAGAACACATTAACCGGAACGAGATCTTACACCCCTCTCAATCAGGTTTCCGAGCGGCTCACTCCACGGAGTCAGCATTACTTATGGCCACAGAAACGTTGAGAAAATACGCTGATGAAGGGCAGACAGCAGCCCTGATCCTTTTGGATTTAAGCGCGGCGTTTTACACCGTTTCACACGAGCTCCTCCTACAAAGACTAGAGGCATGTGGCATCAGGCATAATGCTCTGGGTTGGATGACATCGTTCCTTTCCACACGGAGCTTCCAAGTTGCACAACAGTCATATTTATCCAAGAGCATTCCCCTGCCTCAAGGGGTCCCTCAGGGATCAATCCTGAGCCCCACCTTATTTAATTTATATGTGGGATCACTAGCGGAGCAAGTGGGAAAACATAAGGTGTCTATCGTTTCCTATGCTGATGACACGCAATTAATTGTGATGTTATCGCAAGATAAGGAACTGGCAGCAACTCGCTTCTCCAAATGCATGGAAGAGGTGGCTGACTGGATGTCGAACCACTGCCTCAGGTTAAACGGGAGCAAAACTGAGGTAATGGTGGTAGGCAAGGCACCAACTATATGGTCATCAGCGTGGTGGCCTGAAATACTGGGCCAATGGCCTTCACCAAAAGCTGAGGTGAAAAACCTCGGGATTTGGCTCGACTCCGAACTAACATTTGATGGGCAGATTCGGAAGGTCGCAGGCAAATGCTATGGAGCAATGAAAATCCTGAGGAAAGTCCTGGATCTTTTACCACCTAACGCCAGGAAAACCATAGTACATGCGGTGATAACTTCCCAAATAGACTATGGGAATGTACTATATCTTGGCGTTTCTAAGACAGGATTATCCAAATTGCAGACAGTCCAGAATGCGGCAGCACGCCTGGTTCTCAGCCTTCCGAGAAGAGCAAACATAAAGAAAGCCTTGACAACACTACATTGGTTGCCAGTGGAAAAGAGAGTGGTATTTAAGGCAATGTGCCTCTGCCACCGCATTCTATTAAAGCGAGGCCCAAGATACCTTCACCCACTACTAACCCCATATACACCCGGGCGGTGCTTAAGATCTATGGGGAAAGCACTGGTGAAGGTACCGAGAATATTCAGAGCAAGAATGGGAGCGCGCTCCTTTAGGTATATCGCAGCTAAAACATGTAACACTTTACCGTTGGCAATGAGAACGGAACCATGTGAAAGTAATTTTCGCAGACAACTGAAGACATGGTTGTTCACTAAAACATAATAAATATGGCTCGGCAGACTATATGTGCTACTCTTTAGGATACGTGGATCATGGCCGTGACCTTTTCAGAGTGTCTATTTTAGCGCGGGGACACACCGGTGGTGTAACCATGCGCTCTATAAATGGCTAAATAAATAAATAAATATCAGATCAAGTGTTACGCAAAGTCAAAGAATTAATGATAGAAGGATGGCCTAAAAGATATTCTGAAGTAGATGATTCTGTGAATGATTTTACATACTATTCTCACCCACACAAGCATTATTCAAGGATAGACATGGTTTTTACTAAATGCATACTGTTAGATAACATAAATATGTCCATATGCCCAAGGGTAGTCTCAGATCACAAACCGATTTATTTTAATTTTTCACCTGCTCTGAAGTGGGATAAGCCCAATAGCCCTAGGTTTACCTTCCCTCGGCATTTACTAACTAATACTGAGTATATACAGTCTATTTCAGACTTACTTAGGGAATTTTTCACTAGTAGTAGAGGATCGGCTCCCCCTACAATAGTATGGGATACTATGAAAGCATATGTCAGTGGCATAACGTTACAATATGTGATTAAGCAAAATAGAGCTATTACCGAAGAAGCAAATACTCCTCGGCAAACTGTTCATCAGCTCGAGATACAACACGCCTTCAAAATTACTGAAGGCGCTTCAGATGAACGCCAAATATTTGGCCAACTGCTAGAAATGCGATCTCGTGCTGGGCGTAGACTGAAGAAACAGGTAGCGGCTAGATTTGTAAAATATTGACAGCTCCAATATGAATATGGGAAAAGCGTTGCCGAGTTTTAGAATATCAAATTGCAGAACAACAAACTAAGGTAAAATTCAGGCCATTAAGGGATTAAATGGTAGGCTCTATACAAAATCTAAACTTCTTATGGAACAATTTTCTAGGTTTTATAGTAAGTTGTACAGCCAGTCACAGAAGTTCGATCAGGTGAAGTGCCCGGAATATATTCGACAGTGTCACTTACCCTCTCTTGCAGAGGAACAGGCATATGATCTTCAGACAGAAATTTCAAGTCTGGAAATTGAGGGGGAACTAATGGCCCTATCATCAGGCAAGGCTGCAGGGGAGGATGCGCTCCCGATAGAGTTTTATAAGACATTCAGAGAGATATTGAGCATGGAATTTCTCTAAGTTATTCAATATATTCAGGTAGGAGGGACTATATCAGATAGCTGGAACACAACTAATATAGTGGTCTTTTTAAAAAAGGACAAACCGGCTGATGACTTGGGTTCTTATAGGCCTATCTCACAGACGCTAAATGGTTTGCTAAAATTTTAGCCCGCTGTCTTGCTCCATTGATCTCAGTTCTAGTATCCCCAAAGCAACATGGATTTGTCCCAGGCAGAGATACTACAGAGCATACTAACACAGCAATTGCGGCATTTGATATCGCCAAAAAATGTAATATGAATATGGGTATGATATTACTTGACGCAGAGAAGGCATTCGACCGGGTGGTTTGGGATCGCTTATGGGTCACGCTATCTGCTTTTGGTATAGGGGACGATTTTGTTAAATTGATCCAGGCACTTTATATGACTCCACGTGCCCGAGTCGCGTAAGCTGGGAGCTATTCTGAGTTCTTTCGTATTTATTGTGGGACAAGACAGAGGTGTCCGCTCTCGCACCTCCTTTTTTGCTCTTTATATTGCACCTTATTTACAGTCCCTTCTTAGGAACACAAATATTCAACCGTGGGTCTTCGCTGATGTGCAACACAAACTCAACGCATATGCTGACAATGTCACAATTTTTTATTCTAACCCTGCAACAGCTGTTACTTAGATTTTTCTTGAAGCACGTACCTTTGGGGAACTCTCTGGTTATATGCTGAATTTAGTTAAATTACAGGTTCTTCTGAATTTTACACCGACTCCCCAATTCAGGGGGCTACTACCTTAATGGTTTATTTATGTATTAGGCTGTGCTCCGCGGTTTTTAATGTTGTAAAATTAAATTATGAAACTGTACTATCTGCAACGATCATTAAATTAAAATCATGGAATAAGCTACCACTCACCATTATCGGACGAGTAAATATTATTAAAATGAATATTTTCCCTAAATTTCTTTATCTGTTTAGGGCAATTCTGCTGAGGGTCCCGGATTCTTTTTTTAGACAGCTGGAAGGCACTATCAGTAGTTTTACAAAAGGGGATGATGGACGGAACGTTTGAGCCAATCAAACACTCACCCCCAGTCAACTGATCTGGGTTTAATCCATCATCATTCTTTAGCTCACTCCACCACCCCAGTTCAGACATGGCCATATGCAAATCAGACTGACCCTGTGCCTCATGGGAACAGTCCAGCCCAAACTGCCAAGCCATGTCTTCCCTGGACCGGAAACAAGCATCCTAGGACCGGTTTCTGGCATTTCAGCCGTCATCAGCCAGGCTTGCTTGAATCCAGTGGCAAAGTGAGCAAGGGACCCACGTCTGGGCATACCCCCGCCAACTTAGGGCGACCAAAGCGATACAAAAGGGGATGATGGACTGGAACGTTTGAGCCAATCAAACACTCACCCCCAGTCAACTGATCTGGGTTTAATCCATCATCATTCTTTAGCTCACTCCACCACCCCAGTTCAGACATGGCCATATGCAAATCAGACTGACCCTGTGCCTCATGGGAACAGTCCAGCCCAAACTGCCAAGCCATGTCTTCCCTGGACCGGAAACAAGCATCCTAGGACCGGTTTCTGGCATTTCAGCCGTCATCAGCCAGGCTTGCTTGAATCCAGTGGCAAAGTGAGCAAGGGACCCACGTCTGGGCATACCCCCGCCAACTTAGGGCGACCAAAGCGATACAAAAGGGGATGATGGACGGAACGTTTGAGCCAATCAAACACTCACCCCCAGTCAACTGATCTATCAGTAGTTTTATCTAGGGCTACAGGCGTTCTACACGTGCTAGCCGACTTTTGAAATCCCCCTATAAAACAGGAGGGCTCTCACTCATGGGCTTTAAGCTCTATTTCTGGGCTGCCTTTCCTGGTCGCTTGCATAGTTTACTGACCTATGGGGAACCAAATCTAACACCACTTTACTATCAGCTTGCTCTAGGAGCAGAAGCTAGGCTTTTCTTTTATTGGCTAGATGATCCCAACTATTACAAGAGGGTACGTTTCAAAGTACTCAAAGAAGTCTTCTGAATTTGGAAGTGGGTCTGCAAGAAATATTCTTTAGGCTTCATCAACAAGGATACCCCTACTTGGGATAATCCTGATTTTCCTTATGTTTCTCGCAATTTAACCTGTAGAGTGTGGGCAGACTGCAGGATTACAACAATGGGTTAATTATTTGATTTAAATGGTTTTAGATCCTTTTCTCACTTTCAAGATGCCTATGAACTGCCTTATCATTCTTTCTTTAAATACCTTCAGTTGAGGGATTATATGCGGACGGGTCGCGTGCATGTGGAGGGCATCGACAGCTCAGAGTTTTCTTCATACTATCTTAAGCCTGAAATAAACCCTCTATAAGTATGATGTATCAGGCACTCTCACAGTTTGTTATAGATGACACTCTGCTATTAGCATTGAAATGGAGCTGAATTCTCACATCGGAAGTTTCAGCTGGGGAGGTTCAGATGACTTTAGATCTGCTGGACTGCTCTGTATACTCCGTTAACCTTAAGTTACAACAGTGGCGCACGGTGTGTCTTTTATATTATACTCCAGATGTAATTTTAAAATGGGGAGCAACCCCTTCCATAGATAGGACAGATAGAACCAGATGTCCTAAGTGTGACCTTTTTTCTGCCGATGTCCTGCACATGTTCGCGCTCTCCCCCTATCTACACAACTTTTGGGAAGGGGTGATAAACTATATGTCATTAAGCCTGGGCCTTCCCATACAATTACCTGTCAAAGAGAAAATGATGGGTGCTAAATACAAATTTAAAGGAGGCCTACAGAAATTAGTTACAATCATGCTGGCATATGCCCGAATCTGTATTGCTTGAGCATGGATCTCAGAGAATGCCCCTAAAGATTCAGAATGGTGCTCTCTTTTCTATCAAATATATGAATTAAAACTTGCTTTGGCTAAAGCAAGAGGGTTTTCCTCGCTGCTAAAGTTTGATAATATTTGGAAAAATTTCAGACGGGATTTTATCATCGCTGATAATGATTAATTGGATATAGTAATTGCTTAACTTTCAATGTGTGCATGTCCCTGTAATATATAATACTATAATTTTATCCAGTTTATTAATTAATGAATATATTTGTCATGAATTAATGAATGAAATTAATCGGGTACATTTGCCCCTACTTGATTGTTCTTCCTCTGATGCTTTATCGTTTTGTGATGTTTCATCCTTTATGAATTGCTCTTATGTATTGTTTTATGCTACGACTCAAAAAAATGTAATACAAAATTAATACATAAAAAAAAGATTCTGTGAAAGATTTTTGGCAGGTCCATAATGAACTGTATATTAATAATGGGAATATCTATAGAGGTGATATGTTACTTCCACCGGAAGGGTTGTATGGTAAACTTATCAGCATAGCATATGAATTCACTTAGGCTTCAATTTGACAAAGAACAAAGCAAGATATCATTATGGTGGCCTCTCATGGAATCCATGATTGAAAAAGATAAGGGAATGTATAAGCTGTGCGTATAGTGACAAAAGTAAACAAGTCAAGAAAAATCCTATATTTGTGGTAGAAGTACCATCTACATCTAGGAATAAACTTGCCTTAGACATCATCTGTGCAATGAAATGTGTTTGTCTAGGGGAAGGTTTACCTTAAACTTAATTGATTACCCCTTCAAGTGGGTTGCATCAATTATCAAATTTTTGAATGAAGTCTCAATAATGAAGGTATACCCCAAACCTTGCAAATGAAGGAATTCCTGAGTAATCTTTCCATAAAGCATTTTCAAACTGCCCTAGAGCAAATGGTTTGGTTGAGCGCATTAACAGATTGATCAGGAAATGTATTCAACTTAATGCAGCCAATGGTATCAATCTGAAGAAAGCATGAGAAGAGATGATATGGTCTTACCATTTTACACCTCATCCTGTCACAGAGGTTTCTCCCTTTTTTAAACATAAAAGGAAAAAATACAGGAACTCAATTAGCCCCAAAGTAGTTAATCAGAAAAAAATCAATTGTTGTCAATAGCGAAAGTATTATGTACAAAGTACATACTTAACAACAAAAGTAAATAGGTAATCAGAATAACAAAAGGGCATATTCATGAAAATTGTGGTGCAGGGCTGCGCCGTAAGTCACCTTGCTGCACTGCCCTGAGTTACAGGGAAAGGGCAGAAATGTGCTGTATTTATCCAATACAGTGCTTTCCTGTCCTCTTCCCTCGTACTGGCACCGTTTTGGCAGCCTAGCGCTAACTCAGGCACCCTTGCACCACGGTGCAAGGGTGCCTGTGTTGTAGGCAGCATTGTTTTTGTGTGGGAAGGGGCACCTTCCTGCACAAAAACAATCCTGAGAGGCTTTTTCATTTTTCTGTGTGGCTGCAGAACGCAGCACACATGGAAAGAGGAACAAATGAGGAGAAATAAAGATATTTCTCCTTGTTACACCTCCCCTGAGAAGGCGTAAGATTTTGGTGCATTCCCAGGTTTACAAGTCCTTGTGAATCTGGGAATGTGTCAAAATCCATGAGAGTTGCGTGGGAACACCCACCTCAATGCCCATGGAATGCCTACCCAGGGCAGTGTAAGGCAACGTAGTGATTTGCGCTACTTTGCCTCACTCCAGATTTATGAAGGCACTCAGAGGCACGGAAAGTGACTTTAAGTGGCGTCATAAATCTGTCCTAGGGGGCTCAGCCACGCATGCCGTTTCCCCGGATGCCGAACCACACATGCCTTAACAACGCATGTACGTGGTTAAGGCAAGACGCGGTCTAGTTGCAGAGCGGATGGGCCGGCACAGGAAGACAGGAAGAGGAAGGATTGGGAGAGGAAGCGATGAGGTAAGTGGGGCTGGGGCTAGGTCTTGGGGGGTCGGAGGGGTAGTTTTAGGGCTCAGGAGGGGGTCTGGGTTGTTTATAGGGCAGGGAGCAGTTTTGGGCTTAGGGCAGGGGGGCTGGGTGGGGATACTTTACAGGTGTAGGGGACAGTGCTTATGGTTCAGGGCGGAGGTGCTGGGGTGGGGGAAGTTTTTAGGGCATGGGGACAGTTTTTAGGGCTCTGGCGGGGAAAGGGACAGTTTTAAGATCTGGCAACAGCTTTGGGCCTCAGGGTGGGGGGCTGGGCCGAGGCACTGTAGGGATGTAGACAAGAGTTTTTAGGGCTCAGGGCGGGGGGAGCTGGGTTCAGGGTAGTTTTTAAGGCATTGGTACAGTTTTTGGGCTCAGGGCGGGGCATGGGAAAAGGGACAGTTTTAAGGGCTGAGGCAGTTTTAGGCCTCAGGGCTGGGGGGCTGGGTCGGGGTACTTTAGGGATGTAGGGGACTGTTTTTAGGGCTCAAGGCAGAGGGGCTTGGGTCAGGGTAGTTTTTGGGGTGGGGGTTAATTTTTAGTGCTTTGGGCAGGGGGAAAAGGGACAGTTTACAGGGCAGGGGTATGATCTTTAGCATGCATGTCCCTTTACCCATCATGTCTTTACCATGAAAAGGCATGTGTGATTAAGGCATGCATGCTAAATACACAGTTATGGTTGAGACCGTGTGGTACAGACATGCGTTGCTCAGGCATGCATTGTACCATCATCCAAACACATGAACCACGTTGCATGGTTCAAGCATGTCGCAAACCTCTCATAAATATGCTCCAAAGTGTGCAGAAATCAGGCAATTTACAAAGTAGGAGATGTTGTGAGAGTCAAATTGCCTTGGTCAATTCAAGTTGTTTTTTAAAAAAAAAAATCTTCTCCTAGGAAAATTTGGAAAGTCATGGCAAATGTTGTTTAATTAAACAATGATCAAATTTGGAGCATGGACAAAGTTGTAACAGAAAAATAAGTTGAAAGAAAAAATATAATTGCAGAAGAAATGAATGACAAACCATATTACAAAAAGTTTGTGTGACGTAAACATTGCAAAAATTATATGATGAACTAGTTGCTTAGACTAACAATTTTTTCCAACTGCTGTGCCAGTCCAAGTAAATATCAAATGTAAATACTTTAAATCCTGGTGTTCATTACATTCCTGTTTATTTTGATTTTCAACACGGACACCCTGGGTGGAAACTCCCAGGGTGTGGTGGTTATTAGTTTTTCTGTTTTTCAGTAAGAATGGAGGGCCCAATTCACAGAAGTAATCTGAGACAAAATCCTAAACTTACTACTTTTGGTATTCACAGAAGGCATTTAGTAGTAGTAAAGTTTGGATTTTGTCTTAAGTCTGTCTTAAGTCTGTCTTAAGTCTGTCCTAAGTTTGTCTTAAGTCTGACTTAAGTCTGTCTTAAGTCTGTCTTAAGTCAAACTTAAGACAAAATCCTAACTTTACTACTACTAAATGCCTTCTGTGAATACCAAAAGTAGTAAGTTTAGGATTTTGTCTCAGATTAGTTCTGTGAATCGGCCCCGGAGTTTGTGTTTGGAAAACCAAACATTTTAAATGTTTGGGGGCAGCCATCAAAACAGAGGGAAGTCATCCACCAAATGTTTGTACCTTGAGGGGAAACACTGTGATGGCGGTTTCTCTTGCGGGGCAGAGATGACCGCTAGGCCAATGGTCATTGCTAAATAGGATGAACTACCATCCACAAGGGTGACAGACATTAAGGGGCATATTTACAACAGAATGGAGAAGCGTGGCGTTAAGCAGAAATTGCTAATGCCTCGCTCCGCCATTCTGAAAATGGAGGAATGCGCCGTATTCACAAGAATGCGGGGCAACCCTATGTTTCCCCTAGCACAGGCACTTATACAGCTGCCTAGCGCCAACGCAAGCACCCTTTAACCATAGTGCAAGGGTATCCACGTTGCCTGCAGAAAATGATTGCGTATGTGCAGGAAGGTGTCCCTTCCTGCACATAAACAATCCAGAATGGCGATTTGTATCTCCTATGTGTGCTGCAGCAGTGCAGCACACATAGGAGTTGCAAATCGTCATTTTTTAAATAATTGTTTATGCACAGGAAGGGCTCGGCGGCCGGAGTCACAGGGGGCAAATGCGACGTCTTCTCTCGGTCGGTGATCGACCGACCGACAGCCACATTGATTCTTGGTGCATTGCAGAACACTAGTATGAGTAAATCATCCCTCATTGGACTGCGGTGTGCACTGAGCCATGCCAGACAGCCTTCAGGTGATGTAGCTTCAGAGAGTAAGCAGATGGGATGGTCAGCAATCGGGCCAGCAGGCACAGGGATTCTTGGGTGTCGCACAGTGCTGGTGCGAGTTGTTGTGGAAAAACAAAGCTGCAGGTGCTCTGCGAAGAACTTAGGTATAGTTGAACGAAATCAGGCAGAGTTGGACTCTGGGTCAGCAGACACCTACAGCAGGTGTTCTGAGCTCAAAGTCTTTGATGGTCCTGAGACTTCTAGTAACAGGGGACAAGCCAACAAGTCTTTGAAGTTACTTTGGAATTAGAGGTTGTAGAGTAGGTTCAGTCCTTCTCAATGCAAGAGGCCGCAGGGACCTGGTCAGTGTCACTGCTTTCCCCTTCGCAGCTCCACCACTAAGTAGCTGCCCCCTGAGTGTGCTCTGACCCTTCTGGGTTGGGTGTTCAAGGCCCTCCTCCACCCGCAGGCTGCTGCCTGTGCCTCATCCCTTGTGGTCCAGTGGGAGAGCATTCTACTCTTCTGCTGTTCTGCGCTCTGTCCCTCTGCTGCTTCTGTCTTTTCTTTGCTCTCTCTCTTTTTCTTTCCTCCTACTCTTTGTGTGTTTTTTCTCTTCTTGCCTTTATATCTGTTTTTTTCCTTTTGCCTCTTTACTCTTGTTGCCTCTTTTTCTTGCCCTCCAAGGGTTTCTGTTTTCCCATTGTTGCTGACCCCTGCGGCCCCACCCCCCTCCAGCACACCATTTTTCCTGCTCCCTGTTTCCTTCCTCCCGCTGACCAGCCCCCCTCCTCACACTACTTAATGGCGGCCACTGCGCAGTGGGCACACCAAAGGAAAGCCCGTCTGCACCCGTCCGTGAACCGACTGCACCCAGTGCCAGGGACCCAGGTCCTCTGACCCGCCACCGCTACGATGCCAGCATCCTCCACGATCTCAACCCCGGATGCAACAACTGCCAGCTCTCGATGCCGACCAATGCCACGGCCCGCTCTCCTGCCTTCACTGCCGCCTCACCTTCACCCACCTCAGTACCCTGGCTCCCTCACCCAACCTACCGACCTTCACTGCACCCAAGCCTCTCAGTGCATCCTCCTCAATGTACAATCGCTCCACAAACATGCCAACATCGCCTTCCTGATGGAAACCTGGATGAACTCTAGCTCAGTGCCAGACATCGCCACCACCATTCCCATTGGCTACAAGATCATTCGGCCAGGAGGAGTCATCGCCATCATCCACAAAAGCTCTCTCTGCCTGACCACACATCAGATGAACCAACGACCCACATGGAACACCTCCACTTCCAGATCCAGACCAATCTGAAAACCACCCTCCGCAGCACCCTTGTCTACAGACCACCTGGTCCCGCACCTCTTTCACCGACACCATTGTCAACCTCATCACACCCCAGGCCCTCACATCTACCAACTACATCCTACTCGGAGACCTTAACTTCCGCCTGGACAACCAAAACGATCCCAACACCTCCGCCCTACTTGAAAAACTCACCAGTGTAGGACTTAAACAGCTAGTCACCTGTCCCACGCACACAGCGGGACACACACTCAACCCCGTCTTCGCAGCAGGAAACAGCATCTCCTACAGCCAAACCACCGAACTCCTCTGGACCGAACACCACTGCATCCACTTCTCTTTCAACAAACCCACTGCACACCAGCATGCCCACCGTTTACCCTGCAGAAGTTGGAACAGAGTCACAGAAGATCAACTCACCACCTTCCTCAATGACACATCACCACTGACATCCTCAGACGTCAACACCACAGCATGCAACTTCCACCAATGGATCACAAACTGCGCCAACACCCCTGCGCCCTCAAGAAAGCCACTGGCAAACAACATGTCAAAAAAGCAGGCTGGTTCACCCTGTGCTTCAAAAGTCCACACGCACCTGTAGGAGGCTCAAGAAGACATGGAGGAACAACAAAACCCCGGAAGCCCACACCGCCTGCAAAGCAGCCACCACCGCACACCACCACCTCATCAAAACCACAAGGAAGAAGGTCCTTCAAGACAGAATCACCCAAAACGCACACAACAGCAAAGAACTCTTCAGCATCATCAAGGAGTTCGCCAAACACAACAGCTAGGCCACAGATGTCTCACCCTCCCAAGACCTCTGCAACAGACTTGGCACCTTCTTCTACCACAATATCAAGACTATCTTCGACAACTTCAATACCCAGGACCACCCCACCATGCCAACAACCACCACAACTGACGCCGACCCCCCGACCGACTCTGCACAGCTGGTCCCCACTCACCACGAATGACATCATAACAACCATGAAAAACATCCACTTCAGAGCATGTTTGGACCCCTGCCTGCACCGCATCTTCCACAGAGCCACCTCCATTATTGCACCCAAGCTATGCCAAACCATCAACTCCTCCCTGGAGACCTCCACCTTCCCCGACAACTGGAAACACGCTGAGATCAACTCCCTCCTGAAGAAACCCTCCACGGACCTGACTGACCTCAAGAACTTCAGGCCCATCTCCCTGCTTCCCTTCCCAGCCATAGTCATCGAAAAAGCGATCAACGCCCAGTTCGCCGACTTTATCAAAACCAACCACGTCTTGGGCATCTCCCAATCCAGATTCCAAAGCAATCATAATACCGATACCTCCCTCCTCGCCGCCACCGATGACATCCGCTCCCTCCTCAACTGGGGCGAAACCGCAGACCTCGTCCTACTGGACCTCTCGGCTGCCTTCGACATCATCTCCCACCGCACCCTAGTCAGAAGACTCCCTGACGCTGGTATCCGAGACAAGGCCCTTAACTGGATCCGCTCCTTCCTCACTGGCAGAACACAATGGGTTAGACTCCCACTGTACCTCTTGAAACTGACAGAGATCAGCTGTGGAGTACCCCAGGGCTCCAACCTCAGCCCCACCCTCTTCAACGTCTATATGGCGATCCTCGCAGCTATCATCAGGAACTATGGGCTCAACACCCAGCTAATCCTCTCCCTCACCAAAGAACCCACTGTCACCAGGAACAACTTCCACGAAGGAATGACATTTGTAGCAGCCTGGATAAAGGACAGCTGCCTGAAGCTCAACTCGGACAAGACAGAACTCCTTATCCTGGGAGCCTCCTCCTCTGCTTAGAACGACTCCTGGTGGCCCTCTGCTCTAGGAAGCTCCCTAACCCCACGAACCACGCACAAAACCTCGGTATCATACTGGACACCTCACTCACAATGGACTGCCAGATAAACACCGTTTCCTCAGCCTACTTCAACAAACTCCACCTGCTTTGAAAGACCTTCAGATAGATCCCCACCGAATTCAGGAAGTCAGTCACCCATGTCCTCATCAGCAGTAGACTCGACTACGACAACGTACTCTACGCCGGTGTCTCCTACATACTCTTCCAAAGACTCCAGAATGTCCAGAATGCCGCAGCAAGACTAATCCTCAACATCCCATATTGCAGCCACAAAACTCAACACCACTGCTACCTGGACTGGCTCTCAGTCGACAGAAGAATAACCTTCAAACTCCTCACTCATGCATACAAGGCCCTTCACAACACCGGACACGCATACCTGAATCACCGCCTGACATTCCAAGTACCCAACAGACACCTCCCCTCTGTGGAGCTTTCCCTGGGACGGTACCAATGAATCCACAAGACCAGAACTGGAGGAATGTCCTTTTCCTACCTCACCTCCAAGACATGGAACACCCTGCCCATCCACCTCAGGAAATCACCCTCGCTGATGCAGTTAAGGAAGGACCTCAAGTCCTGGCTCTTCAGATGAACTCAGAACTTAGTCTGATCTGCTGCATCCCCCCCCCCCACTGCCCATAGCACCTTAAGACCCTCACAGGTGAGTAGCCATGTTTTACAAACCCTGATTGAAGCAGCAGGCCAACACAGCAGAACAAGTTGTAAAGGGGCAGTCTATCCTGATAACACAGCACACAGCAGGCAGTAGGCCAACACAGCAGAGCAGTTAGCAAAGTGGCAGTCCCTCCTGGAACCACAACTCCTCTTCTTGGCAGAGTCTCCTCAGGACCTAAAAGTGAACTGATTTGGGGATGTCAGGGGTCCCGTACTTATACCTAAATGTGCCTTCAAAGTGGGGGAGACATCAAAGAGGCCCTTGAACCTCTTTCTTCCCTGGCTCCAGATGCACTACAGGGGAGTTTGCAGGTCTTTGTGTGGTGACAGGCACAGCCCTATTCAGGTGCAAGAGTTGGCTCCTCCGTCCCAATCTACCTCAAGAAGGCCCATCAGCCTGGTGACGGGCCATGAGGATGCAATTGTCACACCCCAGCTCCCTTTGTGTGACTGCCTAGAGGGAATGCACAAAGCCAAGCTGCCACCCTAACCCAGACATGTATTTAAAGACAGGCAGAGGCACAGGATGGTTAACCCCTTCGCTGCTAGGCCTTTTCCCCCCCTGTGCTAAGCCTTTTTTTGGCTATTTGGGGTAGTTTGCGCTTAGGCCCCTGTAACGTTTTGACCACATAAGGTATCCGCGACAAATTTGCATCCTTTTCTTCCAACATCCTGGGGATTCTAAAGGTACCCAGTGTTTGTGGATTCCCCTGGAGGGGACCCAGAAATTAGCCAAAATACAGCTACATTTTGTTTTTTTTGCGAAAAATGGGAAAAAAGTGCTGCAAATGAAAGCGTCTGGGTTTTTCCCTGCAAATGGTATCAAAAAAGGGTTTGTGGGGCTGAAATCACCATTTCCCCAGCTTTTAGGAAATGACAGACTTTTGTCAGAAAACCAAAATGTTTTACACAGTTTTGGCATTTTTCTGGGACCTAGCCTATTTTTGCTATTTTTTGTGCTTTCAACCTCCTTCCAGTTAATGGTAGAAATGGGTATGAAAGCAATAATGAATCCTGGAAAGCTATACATTTTCGAAAAGTAGACAAAATTCTGAATTCATCAAGGGGTCATTTGTGTAGATCCTTCAAGGTTTCTTTATAGAAACTGACAGTTAAATATAGGAAGAATTGAAAATTAGTTGAAAAAAACAGCCTTTTGTGTCAACGTTTTCACCTGTAACTTCTTCTAATTATGACAGCTCTTTGAAAGCAATACACCGTTACATTTGCTGGATCTTACTGGTTGTGGGGATATATAGGACTTGTAGGCTCGCCAAGAACCCGACGAACCCAGAGCCAAAAACTGAGCAGCAACTTGTAATGGTTTTTTATTATGTACCGGGTATATAGCAATTATTCTGGGAAAATGTATACATGGAAAAATCGGTATAAAAGACACCTATGTATTTCTGAAATGGGAACAAAATATAGAGCTTATAAACAGTAGATATTTGCACATTTCCGAAATTGGGAATACTCATACTAGCATGAGAATTATCGGTCATTTTTCAAAATGACTTCTTTTTTACACATTGTCTTTCATTTGGAAGGCAGAAATGCATCGAAAGTCAATAGGTAATAACAGTTGCTTTACAAAATCTGAATTACCCTAAGTCTCCCGATAAAAATGGTACCTCACTTGTGTGGGTAGGCATAGTGCCCATGACAGGAAACGGCTCAAAACGCAACGTGAACACACCACATTTTCACAATGAAAAATTACCCTTTTTTTGCAAAGTGCCTAGCTGTAGTTTTTGAACCCTAGCTCTGCCGGCACCTAGGGAAACCTAGCAAACCTATACATTTTTGAAAACTAGACACCCAGGGGAATACAGTATGAGGTGACTTGACTGGCTCTCACCAGGTTCTGTTACCCAGAATCCCTTGCAAACCTAAACAATTGTCAAAAAAACCACATTTTCCTCACATTTCTGTGGTGGAAAGTTCTGGAATCTGTGTGGATCCACAAATTTCCACCCACCCCGCGTTCCCCAAAGTCTTCCAAGAAAAATGGTACCTCACTTGTGTGGGTAGGCCTAGTGCCCGCGACAGGAAACGGCGCAAAACTCAACGTGGACACACCACAATTTCACAGTGAAAAATGACCCTTTTTTGGCAAAGTGCCTAGCTGTAGTTTTTGAACCCTAGCTCTGCTGGCACCTAGGGAAACCGAGCAAACCTATACATTTCTGAAAACTAGACACCCAGGGGAATCCAGGATGGGGTGACTTGACTGGCTCTCACCAGGTTCTGTTACCCAGAATCCCTTGCAAACCTAAAAAATTGTCAAAAAAAACACATTTTCCTCACATTTCTGTGGTGGAAAGATCTGGAATCTGCGTGGATCTACAAATTTCCACCCACCCCGTGTTCCCCAAAGTCTTCCGAGAAAAATGGTACCTCACTTGTGTGGGTAGGCCTAGTGCCCGCGACAAGAAATGGCGCAAAACGCAACGTGGACACACCACAATTTCACAGTGAAAAATGACCCTTTTTTGGCAAAGTGCCTAGCTGTAGTTTTTGAACCCTAGCTCTGCCGGCACCTAGGGAAATGTTAGAAATGGGATATCTAGTTGGCTAAGGCTTGCGCCAAAGCCAGGCAGAGACCACCACTCTAGTCAGGGCAAGGGAGTTACACGCCGAAGATAACCCCTGCTCACCCCCTTGGTAGCTTGGCACGAGCAGTCAGGCCTATCCTGGAGGCAATGTGTAAAGCGTTTGCGCAACCACACACAGCAACAACATACTAGGCACACCACAAAAGGAACTCCACACAAGGTTATATATAAAAATAGCCTTTGTATTATCATAAACACATTAGAATAGTAATCATACAATATACACTGTGCCAACTGGCACTAGGTAATATCCATAAGGGATTATGTACACCTGACAGGGCCAACTGGACCATTGTCAGAACCATCACAAAGTGAACTTAGTAAATGTAGAACTTATAATAAATGTAGCACAAATTGTAGATGTAGAATACAACCAGTAATTACTGGCAAAACCTCGTACTCAGCATCGTCCTGCAATCATAAATCATATTATGCAGTCATCATCACATTAGGCGTGAAATCTATTCTGCGCCAACCTCACCAGCATAAACACATTATGCAATCATCTCATAAGTCTAAATGCATTAGACAATAACCTCCTAAGCCTAACTCACATTAGGGGCATAACTCACAGTAGAGAATAATCTGACTAGCATAAACACATTATGCCATCAACCTTATACATAAACCACAATTAGAGGCATAAAACAGGGTGTGTAAATCATAGTACATGAATCACATTTCCTAGCACCACATAAATCACATTAGGGCCTGGCGCCCTATAAACCCAACAGTCCCCCTGGCCAACTGGCCTTCTCAAAGGGGCTCAAATGCCCTATGTCCAAAGTGTCAGGGCGGCTGCCAACGCAGCAGAATCCATTGTGCGCCATTGCGCTGGGGCAGAGGAGTGTCTCTCACTCCTATCTCACACAATGCCCCCAAAGGAATGATGGCCTAAACGTTGCAGCTGCCCACTACTTGCTGGGCAGCTGTGAAGTATTGTAGGCCTGGGCACTCACTGTGCCCTTGGAACAAATAGGTGCCAAACGTTGCAGCTGCCCGCGCTGGTGCGGCGCAGCTGTGAATCAGGTAAAAAGGGCCCTGGCACCACTGTGCCCTCGGGGGCCCACTGGCCTCTTTACACAAAATTGGCCCCACATCGTTGCAGTTGCCCACTGTCAAGTGGGGCAACTGTAAAACATAGGCATGGGCCCCTCTGGGCCTCCTACAACCAATATGCCCATCGTTGGAGCGGCCCGCTGCCAGACGGGGCCGCTCAGACTCTGTGCCTCAAACAGGCACCAGCAACAAAGAGCCATCACTCACCTCCTCTCTGGCTTCCAACGCGGCGGGGGCAGTCTCTGCTCTCCTCTGGTGGCGCGGGGCTTCCCTCCTCTCATGGGAGCCTCACCGATCGGCTGCCACACCTCTCCGTACTTCACCCGGGCCCCCTCCTGGGACCCGGGACTTCTAGGTGGAGACCGCGAGGCTCCGGACTTCTTCGGCGCTTCCCTTGGGGAGCCGGAAGTCCCGCCTCGCATCAGGCATCACGCTGCCTGACTTCCTTTCCTGCCGCGGCTCGGGCCGCAGCGGTGATTTCGTTTCTCCTTCGCTTGGCGGCAAATGAGGGGTAGGCTCCCTCTTAATTTAAAATATAAAGCGGGGTGGGCACCCGCTCAACGTGGCAAAATGCGGGGTAGGCACCCGCGTGAAAAAATGCAGCATAAGCGAGTTGGCCACCCGCAATTCAGGCATCATGGGGGAATCCCTCACACCGGGATTCCCTCTCCAAGGGCTGCAGCGCTGCGCTGCGAAGCCCACGCTCTCTCCCATCGGGGAATAATTAGAATATAGCGCTCACGAGGCGCTAGCTGCACAAAGTCCTGAAGGATAAAGAATAACGAAGCAAAATGTCCCTGGGGCATAGCTGGGCCCAGGGAGGCAGCCCTCAAGGCAGTTCCTCCTGGGCCCCAGCAGCAGCACGCCCCAGCAGGATCAGGAACAGCACCAAAAGAACAGAACTGAACAATTTCATGGGGTCACAGCCCCTATACTTATACCACTTCCCTCCTTTGTCTGCAGTGCAGGGCTTGGGGAACCAGATGCAACTGGTTCAGGGGGATTTGGAGCACTTTGTTTTCCAAGCTCCTCTTCCCCTTTGTCAGGTGGGGGCTAGGTGATCAGACACACCACAGGGGGCGGAGCCAGCATTGTACAGGCTGGGCACAGTCCTATTCAGAGTCAGGGGATTACTCCTCCCACTACTCCCAGCCCAGGTGTCCCATTCAGCCTAGTGCTGACTCACCCTGCCCCTCCTGGAGCCACACACACCTCCCAGCCCCTGTCACTCACAAGCCAGACATGCAATTCACATCAGGCAGGCAGACACATAGCACACAGAAATGCCAACTTCTAGAAGTGGCATTTCTCCCACAGTCATAGTAAATCTGCGCACACCATTGCGCAGCATTTATTCTCACAATTTCATACATAGCAAACTTGACCACTCTGCTCCTCCCATACCATGAATTACCACTGACACACACTGATCAGGGAATCCCCAATGCATTCCTATGGGAGGGCAGGCCAACCTTACTAATGTAACACAGAGAGCGCACGCACTTTCCACTGGACCACAGTGCGAAAGTGCCCAGAGGCCTAAAACCACCAACACCAGGTCACAGAAAAAGGCAAAAAGTTTAGGGATGAACCTGCCAAAAAGGGCCAAGTCCAACACAACCCCCTTCCAGCCAAAACGCAGGGTAGGCCAATCACTACCTAGATGGGCTTCCCTGCTTCGGGCGATAGAACACGGACGTGGGCCCTCACTGCAGGGACACCCTCCGGTTCTACGCCACTCTGAACCCATGTGGTTCCCTCTGAAAAAAAAAACCTCTCAGGCCAAACTAGGCTACCCCACTGGTACTCCCTAGTTGTCCACGGCCAGGACCAGGCCCTAGGCCATCCAGATGTGACTGGTCCTTGCCAATCCACAGAGTGGGGGGCAGTAACCCCTGGCACATAATAGCCATTCTCCACTCTTCCTCTCAGTGTAGTTCCAAACTACCACTGATCCTCCAACCTAGGGTCCGCACCCTCAGGCTGACCAGAGGTCATTGGCGAAGCGTCTCCTCACCCTACCTCTCTTCTGAGGTTCCGCACTCGCCCAGGAGAAGCACCCCCAGAACACAACTCTCCCACCAGTTCAGGACCTCTCTCCATCAACTGGTCTACCACCTGGGATCTAAGCTCACCGGCTGCGCCGGGGTCAGAGGCGAGGACTCCCTCCCTCTGCACCCCCTTCCAGAGCCCTATACCCCCCAACTGGAGTGGTACCCCTAGAAGGCAAACCGGTCAGGACACTGATTACAGTTGCCCTTCCGTCCAGGACAGGAAACACCTGAACCTGGCTCCCCAACCCAGGGACGGTACCCTTTGGTCAGATGCCGGGCGAACCAGCACTTCATCGGGAGCACGCATGCCCCCCCCTGAGGGTGACACATAACTAATGTGTCGTGTGACAGTCTGCCTGGCGCAGAGCTCACGACCTCCTGTCCCTTTGACAGTGCGTGAAGATGCCCCAGGACAGAAGTGGCGTCACCCTGGTCAATCATTGGTGACTCAGCCCTTCTGGCTGGCCCCTGACCCACTGGTTCTTCCACTGAGGACTCTTTCCCCCTCTCACCCCTCAATCTGGACTTCTGCACCCTCCACTTAGGAGTGGCACTGCCAGACACCAGAACTGATGGTGGCCTGATTACAGACACTCCCAGCTCACCTACGCGGGGAGATCCCCCTCGAAGAATGGTCCAACCAGACAGTCTAGGCTCCCTACCTGGTGTTCCCTCTAAGAACCATCCAGTACTGAAGACTGAGGTGCGGGCACTTTGGGACACAGCCCAATCTCACTCCTTCTCCTGCGA
Organism: Calotriton arnoldi; assembly: GCA_963921515.1. Taxonomy (NCBI): domain Eukaryota; kingdom Metazoa; phylum Chordata; class Amphibia; order Caudata; family Salamandridae; genus Calotriton; species Calotriton arnoldi. The sequence goes on from CAWUFW010020363.1 coordinate 66,496, forward strand.
GACAGGATGTGAGTCCCTACAACCTCCTCACTATAAGGTTACCTAGCTGGGCTACTCTGCACCACTTCCACCACTCTGGGTTGGAAGACACCTGCACCATTCTTCTAGTATCCCTCCCCAATGCAAGTTCCCTAGAATCAAAGAATTTACACACTGAAACGGGTGTTGGCGCGACTCCGGAAAATAATTACGGGGCAGGTTCTCTCTGACAAAACAGATTGAAGAGCCCTTTAACACCATTTACCATGCTAACCAATCACCCAAAACATCCAGTACACCAGAACACTCATCCACACTCCCCCCACAAGACTGGTGAGACAGCATCTTACTGCCCCTGAAACACAACCTGTCCCCCTCTTAACCAGGAACCAGGTACCATACTCTGGGAACTGGGAATGGGACTTCCTGCACCGGACTACATATTGCTGCCACCACTGGATCCCACCCTTACTGGGGATTCCAGAAAACTACAACTGCACTTAGGGGATAATCTACCCTGCCGAGCTAGTTACTCCATGCCAATTAAGTTACCACTGTAGGCCAACCCTAGAAATAGCAGACAGCACAGGGGCAGTTACCTCCTCCAGCTTGCGCTGCACGGCCACCCCAGAAATAGCAGTCTGCACAAGGGCAGTACAAAACTCCTCCAGATTCTCTGGTTTCTGTCCTTGGCAGGACCCCCAACTCATAGTGCAACACTAAAACACATTTCATAGAAATGATACTTAAAACAAACTCAGAAACAATAATCCCCATCCATGTGACTATCTAAAATGCAGAGCTTGTAGTGTAAACAGTTGTCGCTGTGGTACTGAGCAAACGCAAGTCCTATCCTCACCGCTGACAACCAATGTTAGAAATGGGATCTCTGGTTGGCTAAGGCTTGCACCAAAGCCAGGCAGAGACCACCACTCTAGTCAGGGCGAGGGAGTTACACGCCGAAGATAACCCCTGCTCACCACCTTGGTAGCTTGGCACAAGCAGTCAGGCCTATCCCGGAGGCAATGTGTAAAGCGTTTGCGCAACCACACACAGCAACAACATACTAGGCACACCACAAAAGGAACTCCACACAAGGTTATATATTAAAATAGCCTTTGTATTATCATAAACACAGAATAGTAATCACACAATATACACTGTGCCAAATGGCACTAGGTAATATCTACAAGGGATTATGTACACCTGACAGGGCCAACTGGACCACTGTCAGAACCATCACAAAGTGAACTTAGTAAATGTAGAACTTATAATAAATGTAGCACAAATTGTAGATGTAGAATACAACCAGTAATTACTGGCAAAACCTTGTACTCAGCATTGTCCTGCAATCATAAATCATATTATGCAGTCATCATCACATTAGGCGTGAAATCTATTCTGCGCCAACCTCACCAGCATAAACACATTATGCAATCATCTCATAAGTCTAAACGCATTAGACAATAACCTCCTAAGCCTAACTCACATTAGGGGCATAACTCACAGTAGAGAATAATCTCACTAGCATAAACACATTATGCCATCAACCTTATACATAAACCACAGATAGAGGCATAAAACAGGGTGCGTAAATCATAGTACATGAATCACATTTCCTAGCACCACATAAATCACATTAGGGCCTGGCGCCCTACAAACCCAACAGTCCCCCTGGCCAACTGGCCTTCTCAAAGGGGCTCAAATGCCCTATGTCCAAAGTGTCAGGGCGGCTGCCAAAGCAGCAGAATCCATTGTGCGCCATTGCGCTGGGGCAGAGGAGTGTCTCTCACTCCTATCTCACACAATGCCCCCAAAGGAATGATGGCCTAAACGTTGCAGCTGCCCACTACTTGCTGGGCAGCTGTGAAGAATTGTAGGCCTGGGCACTCACTGTGCCCTTGGAACAAACAGGCGCCAAACGTTGCAGCTGCCCGCACTGGTGCGGCACAGCTGTGAATCAGGTAAAAAGTGCCCTGGCACCACTGTGCCCTCGGGGCCCCACTGGCCTCTTTACACAAAATTGGCCCCACATCGTTGCAGTTGCCCATTGTCAAGCGGGGCAACTGTAAAATCATAGGCACGGGCCCCTCTGGGCCTCCTACAACCAATATGCCCATCGTTGGAGCGGCCCGCTGCCAGACGGGGCCGCTCAGACTCTGTGCCTCGAACAGGCACCAACAACAAAGAGCCATCACTTACCGGCTCTCGGGCTTCCAACGCGGCAGGGGCAGTCTCTGCTCTCCTCTGGTGGCGCGGGGCTTCAATCCTCTCACGGGAGCCCAGCTGATCGGCTGCCACACCTCTCCGTACTACACCCGGGCCCCGGGACTTCTAGGTGGAGACCGGTAGGCTCCGGACTTCTTTGGCGCTTCCCTCGGGGAGCCTGAAGTCCCTCCTCGCGTCAGGCATCACGCTGCCTGACTTCCTCTCCTGCCGCGGCTCGGGCCGCAGCGGTGATTTTGTTTCTCCTTCGCTTGGTGGCAAATGAGGGGTAGGCTCCCTCTTAATTTAAAATATAAAGCGGGGTGGGCACCCGCTCAACGTGGCAAAATGCGGGGTAGGCACCCGCGGGAAAAAAGGTGGCATAAGCGGGGTGGGCACCCGCAATTCAGGCATCACGGGGGAATCCCTCACACCGGGATTCCCTCTCCAAGGGCTGCAGCGCCGCGATGCGAAGCCCACGCTCCCTCCCTTCGGGGAATAATTAAAATATAGCGCTCACGAGGCGCTAGCTGCACAAAGTCCTGAAGGATAAAGAAAAACTAAGCAAAAGGTCCCTGGGGCATAGCTGGGCCCAGGGAGGCAGCCCTCATGGCAGTTCCTCCTGGGCCCCAGCAGCAGCACGCCCCAGCAGGATCAGGAACAGCACCAAAAGAACAGAACAGAACAATTTCATGGGGTCACAGCCCCTATACTTATACCACTTCCCTCCTTTGTCTGCAGTGCAGGGCTTGGGGAACCAGATGCAACTGGTTCAGGGGGTATTTGGAACACTTTGTTTTCCAAGCTCCTCTTCCCCTTTGTCAGGTGGGGGCTAGGTGATCAGATACACTACAGGGGGCGGAGCCAGCATTGTACAGGCTGGGCACAGTCCTATTCAGAGTCAGGGGATTACTCCTCCCTCTACTCCCTGCCCAGGTGTCCCATTCAGCCTAGTGCTGACTCACCCTGCCCCTCCTGGAGCCACACACACCTCCCAGCCCCTGTCACTCACAAGCCAGACATGCAATTCACATCAGGCAGGCAGACACATAGCACACAGAAATGCCAACTTCTAGAAGTGGCATTTCTCCCACAGTCATATTAAATCTGCGCACACCATTGCGCAGCATTTATTCTCACAATTTCATACATACCAAACTTGACCACTCTGCTCCTCCCATACCATGAATTACCACTGACACACACTGATCAGGGAATCCCCAAAGCATTCCTGTGGGAGGGCAGGCCAACCTTACTAATGTAACACAGAGACCGCACGCACTTTCCACTGGACCACAGTGCGAAAGTGCCCAGAGGCCTAAAACCACCAACACCAGGTCACCGAAAAAGGCAAAACGTTTAGGGGTTAACCTGCCAAAAAGGGCCAAGTCCAACAGGAAACCTATCAAACCTATACATTTCTGAAAACTAGACACACAGGGGAATTTAGGATGGGGTGACTTGACTGCCTCTCACCAGGTTCTGTTACCCAGAATCCCTTGCAAACCTAAACAATTGTCAAAAAAACACATTTTCCTCACATTTCTGTGGTGGAAAGTTCTGGAATCTGCGTGTATCCACAAATTTCCACCCACGCTACATTCCCCAAAGTCTTCCGAGAAAAATGGTACCTCACTTGTGTGGGTAGGCCTAGTGCCCGCGACAGGAAACGGCGCAAAACGCAACGTGGACACACCACAATTTCACAGTGAAAAATTACCCTTTTTTGGCAAAGTGCCTAGCTGTAGTTTTTGAAACCTAGCTCTGACGGCACCTAGGGAAACCTAGCAAACCTATACATTTCTCAAAACTAGACACCCAGGGGAATCCAGGATGGGGTGACTTGACTGGCTCGCACCAGGTTCTGTTACCCAGAATCCCTTGCAAACCTACAAAAATTGTCAAAAAAAACACAATTTCCTCACATTTCTGTGGTGGAAAGTTCTGGAATCTGCATGGATCCACAAATATCCACCCACCCGGCGTTCCCCAAAGTCTTCTGAGAAAAATGGTACCTCACTTGCGTGGGTGGGTCAAGGACCCTCGACAGGCAAGGGCCAAAAAGCTATTGAGGCGACATCAAAATTACCTATTACAAACCAACCTGGTTTTGCAAGGGGGGTCCCATGAGTTTTTGGCCCGGGGCTCGGCCAATAGGTTTTGGGCCCTTGCCTGTCACGGGTCCTTGACCCACCCATGCGAGTGAGGTGCCATTTTTATCGGGAGACCTGGGGGAACGATGGGTGGGAGGAAATTTGTGGATCCCCGCAGATTCCAGAACTTTCCCACACAGAAATTTGAGAAAAAAGTAATTTTTTCAGCAAAATTTAAGGTTTGCAGGGGATTCTGGGTAGGAGAATGTTGGGGGACCCACGCAAGCCATACCTCGCTGGACTCCCCCAGGTGTCTAGTTTCCAGAGATGTGTGGGTTTGGTAGGTTTCCCTAGATGGCCGCCGAGCCCCGGGCCAGAAACTCATGGGACCCCCCTTGCAAAACCTGGTTGGTTTGTGATAGGTAAGTTTGATGTCGCATCAATAGGTTTTGGGCCCTTCCCTGCCACGGGTACTTGGCCCACCCATACAAGTGAGGTACCATTTCTATTGGGATACTTGGGGAAATGCTGGGGGGTTGGAAATTTGTTGTTACTTTCTGCAGCGTGAAACTTTGAGCACAATAATGCAAGGAAAATGTCACAGTCACATTTTGAGGTTTGCAGGACATTGTGGGTAAGATAACTTGTTGGGATCCACAAGAGAGACATCACCATGTACTCCCATGGGTGTTTAGTTTACGACAAAATCTACAGTTGGTAGGTTATTCTTAGATGAAATGTACACCTTGGCAGAGAGACAAAAAGACAAAGATTACTGCACAGCCATCTATTCCTCAAGCACACACACATACTGGTTGGATTTGACACGAGGGCGAGTGATGGTTCAGTTTATAAAATTTTAAATTGCGTGTGGTACATTCTAAAACAAGCAGGCAAACACAGCCCAGGGTTAGGACACTCGGGGCAGTACATACAAGTCTCCTTCCGCGTACCTCTTTGCCAACAGACTCTACATCTCCTACTGGGAAAGTCTTTTGAGGGTGTGGGAGGAATGTGATCAGGAAAGTGGCGATATTTCAATCTAGCCACATCCTCCACCACTCCAACTCTAGGAACACTTGCGTGTTCCACTAAAACAAGGCTATCTATTACAGACTCCTGAAACTTAGCAAAAGTCATCTTTGACTCAGGACAAGAATCCTTGAATACAACAAAACCATTAAAGGTTGCCAAGTGGAAAAGATGGATAGCCAACTTCTTATACCAAATGTAAGCCTTACGAAGAGCAGCGTAAGGTTCCAACCTCTGATCTACTCTGTCAACACCACCCATGTGCCTATTATAGTCTAAAATGCACACAGGTTTGCGCGCTTCAGCAACCTGACCCCAAACAGTCACAGGTGAAGTGCTTTCATCATGGATGGTAGTCAGCATGTAGACATCTCTCCTGTCTGAAAACTTCACAGCTAGAAGTTCCTCTCGCAACGCACTGCACTGTCCCCGCACAAGCTTTTGACAAACTAGTTCTTTAGGGAAACCTTTGCGGTTAGAGCGGATTGTGCCACAAGCAACAATGTCCACTTTGGCCAAATCCCTGAACAACCGCACACCAGTGTAGAAGTTATCTACATATAAATGGTGACCTTTGTTAAAAAGTCCTCTACCAAGTTCCCACACAATTTTCTCAGTCACTCCAAAAGTGGACGGACAACCAGGGGGGTTAATCCTGGATTCCTTACCGGTGTACACCCTGAAATTAGAGACATATCCAGTCCTATTGTCACACAGCATATACAGCTTAATTCCATAGTGTGCCCTCTTACTGAATGTATTTCCTAAAAACCAAGCGGCCCTTGAACAAGACCAAAGACTCATCCACTGCTATTTCTTTCCCTGGAGCATAGATCTCAGAAAATCGATCTACAAAGTGATCAATGACAGGCCGAATCTTAAAAAGACGGTCACACTCAGGGTGATCTCGTGGCAACGCTAAACCATTATCGACAAAATGCAGCATCCGAAGCAGAAGCAAATACCTATCACGACTCATGACTGCCGAAAATATAGCCGTTGCCATCAAGGGACTAGTAGACCAATATGAAGACATTGATGGCTTCCTTAGCAAGCCCATCAAAAAAGTTAAACCCAAGAACTTCTTCATCTCTTCCAGATTTGTGGGAGTCCACCGGGTAGCTCTAGAATGGGGCTTAAGGCTGGCACTGTTGTCCCTCAAAAACTGTTCGGCATGCAAATTAGTCTGCTCAACAATGTCTGCCAAAAACACATCGTCCATAAACAACTGAAAAAAATTTATCTGCAAAAGGTTTTCTGTATTCACTCTACACCCTGGAACACCAGTAAAGTCTGGCAATGCCGGCTGCACCATGCCTGGGGCAACCCAGAGGTCATCACTTCCAACTGGAAGCCTTGCAGCCCCAGACTGCAACCCAGATGCCTCTTGCTGCACTATACCAACGGGAAGCCTTGCAGCCCCAGGCTGCAGCCCAGATGCCTCTTGGTGCACTATCGGCACATCAATGTCCTCCTCTAACACAGGCACTTCATCCGCACTAAGAGTAGCTTCATCCGCACTGACAGTAGCTTCATCATCCGATGATTCCATGTGGAGAGAAAACTCACTGCCTGAATCTTCCCCTCCCACTTCTGCCTCAGATGCAGAGTCAGTCTCTGAACCATGGTCAGAGGAAGACTTAAAAAACATACCAACAACCTGCTGAGCAGTAATCCTGCGGCTAGCCATTATCCTTACTAAGAAAGGAGACTGCACAAACAAGTCAACAACAACCAACACTCTGCAAAATAAGTAAGTTAAAAAATGTGTGCCTTTATCACAAAGATCTATATACTCAAAAACTATACGATTCACTTGCAAGAGACAGTTACACTCACCAGCACCTACTCTGCAGAGACACAGCAAAAACGATATCCCACTAGAAAGAAAAAAACAGAACCAATTACTCACAAGACAACAAAATAAACATCGAGCACAAATGCAAAAAGTTTTTGTCACTCAAAAAACAGAAGCCAAACATACTGCTATTATTACACCATTTGCAAAAACACATTCATGTAGAGAAATGAAAAACATTTACATTGTACAAAAAAGTCTCTTACCAAACTCATGCAACTACACAAACAGCAGAACCACCAGTAACGAAACCGCAACCTGGAACAGTCTAAAGAGCAAAAGCCTTGAACTAGAACAAAAAGGGAGAAATAAAGCATTACAATTGCAATTCACAAGAAATAAAACAATTAACATTATAACACGCTATGTCACTACCCAAATGGGGGCAGAAAGGCCAAATAAACGGGCAGATCTGCCCCCAGGGGGGGCAGAATATACTTTATAAATACATTTTCCCCCTGGAAGCGACCCTTGCCCAAGGGGTCGCTTCCAATTTAATTAAAAAACAATTCCCTGGCTCTAGTGGGCTTTTCTGCACCCCCCTGGGGCCAGAAATGCCAAAAAATGCAGGCGATCTGTCCCCAGGGGGGGCAGAAAAGTCTTAAGAATTATTTAGGCCCATAAGGAAGCGACCCTTGCCCAAGGGGTCACTTCCATTTAAAATTTAAAACACTCCCTGGTGTCTAGTGGGGTTTTCTGCCCCCCCCCTGGGGGCAGAAAGGCCAAATAAACAAACCGATCTGCCCCCAGGGGGGGCAGAATATACTTTTAACAAAAATATGGCCCCCGGAAGCGACCCTTGCCCAAGAGGTCGCTTCCAATGTAATAAAAACAAATTCCCTGGCTCTAGTGGGCTTTTCTGCCCCCCCTGGGGCCAGAAACGCCAAAAACAATTGGGCGACCTGTCCCCAGGGGGGGCAGAAGAGTCTTAAAAATAATTTTCCCCCATAGGAAGCGACCCTTGCCCAAGGGGTCGCTTCCATTTAAAAATTAAGAAACTCGCTGGTGTCTAGTGGGGTTTTCTGCCCCCCCTGGGGGCAGAAAGGCCAAATTAAAAAAACGATCTGCCCCCAAGGGGGGCAGAATATACTTTATAAATACATTTTCCCCCTGGAAGCGACCCTTGCCCAAGGGGTCGCTTCCAATTTAATTAAAAAACAATTCCCTGGCTCTAGTGGGCTTTTCTGGCCCCCCTGGGGCCAGAAATGGCCAAAAAATCGGCCGATCTGTCCCCAGGGGGGGGGGGGGGGCAGAAAAGTCTTAAATTAAATTTGCCCCCATAGGAAGCGACCCTTGCCCAAGGGGTCGCTTCCTTTTTGCCAAAAAGACATCCCTGGTGTCTAGTGGTGGCATTCCTGCAGCACGATCGCGACGCTGTGCGCGATCGTGCTGCAGGAATGCCCTGCATTGAGACATCAGGGGAGAGGAAACACTCTTTCCTCTCCCCCGATGCCTCAATGCGTGTGCATCTGGCCCCCCCGCCCCACCGGAGCACCAAAACTCACCCCTCGCTCGTCTGGACGCCTGGAAACAAATGGTTTCCAGATGTCCAGCGCTTCCTGATGACGTCGGCGCGCGCTGCGCGCGCTGACATCATGGGATTGTGTGGGGGGGGTCGGGGGTGGCAGCGGAAGCCATCCCCCTTTGTGGCAACATGTTGGGCTGCCCATGGGGGGAGCGCCAGCGCTCCCCCCATGGGTGGGTGCCATAACGGAGCAGTTCCATCATGAGCACAGCCCAACCGATGCTCATGACGGAACCGCTCCGTCATGAGCATCGAAGGGGTTAAGGTACAAAAATGCCAACTTTCTAAAAGTAGAAGAGACATGAAGAGCCTGCACTCCTTCTCTTGAAAAGACACCATCCTTAAATGTTTTCATATGATTGCGTGCTACCAGTAGTATGCAGATCGCCCCGAACCACAATGATAACGTATATATGAAAAAACCGAGCACTGTCCTTGCGCTCTTTCACTGGTGCACTGCGCTGAGTGGGAACAACTCCCTCCAATGAATCATGTTCCTCCAGGTAATCCACAATAATCTTTTTAATCAATGTAATTTTCTCCCTCCTTGTTGCTCTTTAATTCTTAATATTCTTCACCACAACGGAGACAGTAAGATACAATCTGTAGTCTTTATTAGACATTCCAAATACATACTGTATGCCATTTTAAGATTCGTACAGCAGTACGCACAAATTGATCTCTATGTAAAATGAGCACGACATATATTGTCCCAATGCATTTCGAGCCCGATGGGCTCTTCGTCAGGGGAATCTAGAACATAAAATTGAACAGTGTCACTTAATTATACCATTATAATTCATGAATGCTAACACTACAATATCACAAAATTGTAAAAAAATACTAATGCAAAACACTTCATATGTAATACCCCCTACCTTCACCCAGTCATTTAGAAAAGATCGTGATGATAACTGCAGCACTCTACTGTCCTCCCATCTTAACCAAACTTATTTTAGCCGAAGTCTTTAAGCAGCTCACGCTAAATCACTTCCTGTTGAGGCTCAACTCCCCTCCCGATATTCTCCCGTTTTCACTCCTAAATAACGCCTACCCTTAGCCATCCATTACCATGCTCCTTTCCTTTCAATCACACCAACTTACAAACTATCCGTCGCTAGTACCTCCAAAACACTCCCTTCCTTTCCTATAATCCCTCACTATAAACACGTCTGTGTACCCTCATTCCCTACCTCACCCTTTTCTTTCCTGTTCACATTCGCATGCAGCCACTTCAAACAGCCTCACCTGTTTTCTCTCCTCTCCGTGGAAAAGTTACATCCTTGTGCTTGCTGTTTGTATAGTCAATGCGTACACGCTCACGTCCTCTTAAATAACCGTCAAGCACACTCGTAATTACCTCCACGTGACCCCTGCCCCCACAACCTGCGCTCGATATTATCAAAAAACTACACCTAAAATCTCCACCTCAAAAACTACAACTCCCACAATACACTCACCTTCCCCAAAAAAAGACATCAAACGCTGTCTGTCACTAAATTTCTAACTCCCGATTGTCGTACTAAGTAAAATAAAATAAATAAACCTCATTAGCAATACCAAAAATTATATTCCTCTAAAAAATAATAACAATGACATACTATGCTTTCTTGCGTAGCCCTTGAGTCACTGAAACCAGAGTCCATATTTATATACATCAAAATAAATCACTGAAACCAAAGTCCATAGTTATGTTCATAAAAATGCAATAATTATCAAACACCTATTTAAACTGAAACATAAAATAAAAATAAATAATAACAAAACACTTCATGAATCACAACGGCCTGTCCATGTCAAATGTTCAATAATGATGCTGTTCTTATCGGTCCATATTTACGCTGTCTCCGCGGTGACAAACTCAAATTTGTAAAGATCTCCTGTTTTTAATCACGTGTACTTAATCACCAAGGTGCAAAAACTCGTTGAGGCGATGAATTCTAAGCAGAAAAGACATGAAGAGCCTGCACTCCTTCTGTTGAAAAGACACCATCCTTAAATGTTTTCATATGATTGCGTGCTACCAGTAGTATGCGGATCATAACTATGGACTTTGGTTTCAGTGATTTATTTTGATGTATATAAATATGGACTCTGGTTTCAGTGACTCAAGGGCTACGCAAGAAAGCATAGTATGTCATTGTTATTATTTTTTAGAGGAATATAATTTTTGGGATTGCTAATGAGGTTTATTTATTTTATTTTACTTAGTACGACAATCGGGAGTTAGAAATTTAGTGACAGACAGCGTTTGATGTCTTTTTTGGGGAAGGTGAGTGTATTGTGGGAGTTGTAGTTTTTGAGGTGGAGATTTTAGGTGTAGTTTTTTTGATAATATCGAGCGCAGGTTGTGGGGGCAGGGGTCACGTGGAGGTAATTACGAGTGTGCTTGACGGTTATTTAAGAGGACGTCAGCGTGTAAGCATTGACTATACAAACAGCAAGCACAAGGATGTAACTTTTCCACAGAGAGGAGAGAAAACAGGTGAGGCTGTTTGAAGTGGCTGCATGCGAATGTGAACAGGAAAGAAAAGGGTGAGGTAGGGAATCAGGGTACACAGACGTGTTTATAGTGAGGGATTATAGGAAAGGAAGGGAGTGTTTTGGAGGTACTAGCGAGGGATAGTTTGTAAGTTGGTGTGATTGAAAGGAAAGGAGCATGGTAATGGATGGCTAAGGGTAGGCGTTATTTAGGAGTGAAAACGGGAGAATATCGGGAGGGGAGTTGAGCCTCAACAGGAAGTGATTTAGCGTGAGCTGCTTAAAGACTTCGGCTAAAATAAGTTTGGTTAAGATGGGAGGACAGTAGAGTGCTACAGTTATCATCACAATCTTTTCTAAATGACTGGGTGAAGGTAGGGGTATTACATATGAAGTGGTTTGCATTAGTATTTTTTTACAATGTTGTGATATTGTAGTGTTAGCATTCATGAATTATAATGGTATAATTAAGTGACACTGTTCAATTTTATGTTCTAGATTCCCTGACGAAGAGCCCATCGGGCTCGAAATGCATTGGGACAATATATGTCGTGCACATTTTACATAGAGATCAATTTGTGCGTACTGCTGTACGAAGCTTAAAATGGCATACAGTATGTATTTGGAATGTCTAATAAAGACTACAGATTGTATCTTACTGTCTCCGTTGTGGTGAAGAATATTAAGAATTAAAGAGCAACAAGGAGGGAGAAAATTACATTGATTAAAAAGATTATTGTGGATTACCTGGAGGAACATGATTCATCGGAGGGAGTTGTTCCCACTCAGCGCAGTGCACCAGTGAAAGAGCGCAAGGACAGTGCTCAGTTTTTTCATATATACGTTATCATTGTGGTTCGGGCGATCCGCATACTACTGGTAGCACGCAATCATATGAAAACATTTAAGGATGGTGTCTTTTCAAGAGAAGGAGTGCAGGCTCTTCATGTCTCTTCTGCTTAGAATTCATCGCCTCAACGAGTTTTTGCACCCCGGTGATTAAGTACACGTGATTAAAAACAGGAGATCTTTACGAATTTGAGTTTGTCACCGCGGAGACAGCGTAAATATGGACCGATAACAACAGCATCATTATTGAACATTTGACATGGACAGGCCGTTGTGATTCATGAAGTGTTTTGTTATTATTTATTTTTGTTTTATGTTTCAGTTTAAATAGGTGTTTGATAATTATTGCATTTTTATGAACATAACTATGGACTTTGGTTTCAGTGATTTATTTTGATGTATATAAATATGGACTCTGGTTTCAGTGACTCAAGGGCTACGCAAGAAAGCATAGTATGTCATTGTTATTATTTTTTAGAGGAATATAATTTTTGGGATTGCTAAGGAGGTTTATTTATTTTATTTTACTTAGTACGACAATCGGTTGTAAGTTGGTGTGATTGAAAGGAAAGGAGCATGGTAATGGATGGCTAAGGGTAGGCGTTATTTAGGAGTGAAAACGGGAGAATATCGGGAGGGGAGTTGAGCCTCAACAGGAAGTGATTTAGCGTGAGCTGCTTAAAGACTTCGGCTAAAATAAGTTTGGTTAAGATGGGAGGACAGTAGAGTGCTGCAGTTATCATCACAATCTTTTCTAAATGACTGGGTGAAGGTAGGGGGTATTACATATGAATTGGTTTGCATTAGTATTTTTTACAATGTTGTGGTATTGTAGTGTTAGCATTCATGAATTATAATGGTATAATTAAGTGACACTGTTCAATTTTATGTTCTAGATTCCCTGACGAAGAGCCCATCGGGCTCGAAATGCATTGGGACAATATATGTAGTGCTCATTTTACATAGAGATCAATTTGTGCGTACTGCTGTACGAAGCTTAAAATGGCATAGAGTATGTATTTGGAATGTCTAATAAAGACTACAGATTGTATCTTACTGTCTCCGTTGTGGTGAAGAATATTAAGAATTAAAGAGCAACAAGGAGGGAGAAAATTACATTGATTAAAAAGATTATTGTGGATTACCTGGAGGAACATGATTCATTGGAGGGAGTTGTTCCCACTCAGCGCAGTGCACCAGTGAAAGAGCGCAAGGACAGTGCTCGGTTTTTTCATATATACGTTATCATTGTGGTTCGGGGCGATCCGCATACTACTGGTAGCACGCAATCATATGAAAAATTTAAGGATGGTGTCTTTTCAAGAGAAGGAGTGCAGGCTCTTCATGTCTCTTCTGCTTAGAATTCATCACCTCAACGAGTTTTTGCACCCCGGTGATTAAGTACACGTGATTAAAAACAGGAGATCTTTACGAATTTGAGTTTGTCACTGCGGAGACAGCGTAAATATGGACCGATAACAACAGCATCATTATTGAACATTTGACATGGACAGGCCGTTGTAATTCATGAAGTGTTTTGTTATTATTTATTTTTATTTTAAGTTTCAGTTTAAATAGGTGTTTGATAATTATTGCATTTTTATGAACATAACTATGGACTTTGGTTTCAGTGATTTATTTTGATGTATATAAATATGGACTCTGGTTTCAGTGACTCAAGGGCTACGCAAGAAAGCATAGTATGTCATTGTTATTATTTTTTAGAGGAATATAATTTTTGGGATTGCTAATGAGGTTTATTTATTTTATTTTACTTAGTACGACAATCGGGAGTTAGAAATTTAGTGACAGACAGCGTTTGATGTCTTTTTTGGGGAAGGTGAGTGTATTGTGGGAGTTGTAGTTTTTGAGGTGGAGATTTTAGGTGTAGTTTTTTTGATAATATCGAGCGCAGGTTGTGGGGGCAGGGGTCACGTGGAGGTAATTACGAGTGTGCTTGACGGTTATTTAAGAGGACGTGAGCGTGTACGCATTGACTATACAAACAACAAGCACAAGGATGTAACTTTTCCACGGAGAGGAGAGAAAACAGGTGAGGCTGTTTGAAGTGGCTGCATGCGAATGTGAACAGGAAAGAAAAGGGTGAGGTAGGGAATGAGGGTACACAGACGTGTTTATAGTGAGGGATTATAGGAAAGGAAGGGAGTGTTTTGGAGGTACTAGCGAGGGATAGTTTGTAAGTTGGTGTGATTGAAAGGAAAGGAGCATGGTAATGGATGGCTAAGGGTAGGCGTTATTTAGGAGTGAAAACGGGAGAATATCGGGAGGGGAGTTGAACCTCAACAGGAAGTGATTTAGCGTGAGCTGCTTAAAGACTTCGGCTAAAATAAGTTTGGTTAAGATGGGAGGACAGTAGAGTGCTACAGTTATCATCACGATCTTTTCTAAATGACTGGGTGAAGGTAGGGGGTATTACATATGAAGTGGTTTGCATTAGTATTTTTTTACAATGTTGTGATATTGTAGTGTTAGCATTCATGAATTATAATGGTATAATTAAGTGACACTGTTCAATTTTATGTTCTAGATTACCCTGACGAAGAGCCCATCGGGCTCGAAATGCATTGGGACAATATATGTCGTGCACATTTTACATAGAGCTCAATTTGTGCGTACTGCTGTACGAAGCTTAAAATGGCATACAGTATGTATTTGGAATGTCTAATAAAGACTACAGATTGTATCTTACTGTCTCCGTTGTGGTGAAGAATATTAAGAATTAAAGAGCAACAAGGAGGGAGAAAATTACATTGATTAAAAAGATTATTGTGGATTACCTGGAGGAACATGATTCAATGGAGGGAGTTGTTCCCACTCAGCGCAGTGCACCAGTGAAAGAGCGCAAGGACAGTGCTCAGTTTTTTCATATATACGTTATCATTGTGGTTCGGGCGATCCGCATACTACTGGTAGCACGCAATCATATGAAAACATTTAAGGATGGTGTCTTTTCAAGAGAAGGAGTGCAGGCTCTTCATGTCTCTTCTGCTTAGAATTCATCGCCTCAACGAGTTTTTGCACCCCAGTGATTAAGTACACGTGATTAAAAACAGGAGATCTTTACGAATTTGAGTTTCTCACCGCGGAGACAGCGTAAATATGGACCGATAACAACAGCATCATTATTGAACATTTGACATGGACAGGCCGTTGTGATTCATGAAGTGTTTTGTTATTATTTATTTTTGTTTTATGTTTCAGTTTAAATAGGTGTTTGATAATTATTGCATTTTTATGAACATAACTATGGACTTTGGTTTCAGTGATTTATTTTGATGTATATAAATATGGACTCTGGTTTCAGTGACTCAAGGGCTACGCAAGAAAGCATAGTATGTCATTGTTATTATTTTTAGAGGAATATAATTTTTGGGATTGCTAATGAGGTTTATTTATTTTATTTTACTTAGTACGACAATCGGGAGTTAGAAATTTAGTGACAGACAGCGTTTGATGTCTTTTTTGGGGAAGGTGAGTGTATTGTGGGAGTTGTAGTTTTTGAGGTGGAGATTTTAGGTGTAGTTTTTTTGATAATATCGAGCGCAGGTTGTGGGGGCAGGGGTCACGTGGAGGTAATTACGAGTGTGCTTGACGGTTATTTAAGAGGACGTGAGCGTGTACGCATTGACTATACAAACAACAAGCACAAGGATGTAACTTTTCCACGGAGAGGAGAGAAAACAGGTGAGGCTGTTTGAAGTGGCTGCATGCGAATGTGAACAGGAAAGAAAAGGGTGAGGTAGGGAATGAGGGTACACAGACGTGTTTATAGTGAGGGATTATAGGAAAGGAAGGGAGTGTTTTGGAGGTACTAGCGAGGGATAGTTTGTAAGTTGGTGTGATTGAAAGGAAAGGAGCATGGTAATGGATGGCTAAGGGTAGGCGTTATTTAGGAGTGAAAACGGGAGAATATCGGGAGGGAGTTGAACCTCAACAGGAAGTGATTTAGCGTGAGCTGCTTAAAGACTTCGGCTAAAATAAGTTTGGTTAAGATGGGAGGACAGTAGAGTGCTACAGTTATCATCACGATCTTTTCTAAATGACTGGGTGAAGGTAGGGGGTATTACATATGAAGTGGTTTGCATTAGTATTTTTTTACAATGTTGTGATATTGTAGTGTTAGCATTCATGAATTATAATGGTATAATTAAGTGACACTGTTCAATTTTATGTTCTAGATTACCCTGACGAAGAGCCCATCGGGCTCGAAATGCATTGGGACAATATATGTCGTGCACATTTTACATAGAGCTCAATTTGTGCGTACTGCTGTACGAAGCTTAAAATGGCATACAGTATGTATTTGGAATGTCTAATAAAGACTACAGATTGTATCTTACTGTCTCCGTTGTGGTGAAGAATATTAAGAATTAAAGAGCAACAAGGAGGGAGAAAATTACATTGATTAAAAAGATTATTGTGGATTACCTGGAGGAACATGATTCAATGGAGGGAGTTGTTCCCACTCAGCGCAGTGCACCAGTGAAAGAGCGCAAGGACAG
Source organism: Calotriton arnoldi (assembly GCA_963921515.1). NCBI lineage: Eukaryota > Metazoa > Chordata > Amphibia > Caudata > Salamandridae > Calotriton > Calotriton arnoldi. The sequence continues at coordinate 83,041 of CAWUFW010020363.1, forward strand.
TGCTCAGTTTTTTCATATATACGTTATCATTGTGGTTCGGGGCGATCCGCATACTACTGGTAGCACGCAATCATATGAAAACATTTAAGGATGGTGTCTTTTCAAGAGAAGGAGTGCAGGCTCTTCATGTCTCTTCTGCTTAGAATTCATCGCCTCAACGAGTTTTTGCACCCCAGTGATTAAGTACACGTGATTAAAAACAGGAGATCTTTACGAATTTGAGTTTCTCACCGCGGAGACAGCGTAAATATGGACCGATAACAACAGCATCATTATTGAACATTTGACATGGACAGGCCGTTGTGATTCATGAAGTGTTTTGTTATTATTTATTTTTGTTTTATGTTTCAGTTTAAATAGGTGTTTGATAATTATTGCATTTTTATGAACATAACTATGGACTTTGGTTTCAGTGATTTATTTTGATGTATATAAATATGGACTGTGGTTTCAGTGACTCAAGGGCTACGCAAGAAAGCATAGTATGTCATTGTTATTATTTTTTAGAGGAATATAATTTTTGGGATTGCTAAGGAGGTTTATTTATTTTATTTTACTTAGTACGACAATCGGTTGTAAGTTGGTGTGATTGAAAGGAAAGGAGCATGGTAATGGATGGCTAAGGGTAGGCGTTATTTAGGAGTGAAAACGGGAGAATATCGGGAGGGGAGTTGAGCCTCAACAGGAAGTGATTTAGCGTGAGCTGCTTAAAGACTTCGGCTAAAATAAGTTTGGTTAAGATGGGAGGACAGTAGAGTGCTGCAGTTATCATCACAATCTTTTCTAAATGACTGGGTGAAGGTAGGGGGTATTACATATGAATTGGTTTGCATTAGTATTTTTTTACAATGTTGTGGTATTGTATTGTTAGCATTCATGAATTATAATGGTATAATTAAGTGACACTGTTCAATTTTATGTTCTAGATTCCCCTGACGAAGAGCCCAACGGGCTCGAAATGCATTGGGACAATATATGTCGTGCTCATTTTACATAGAGATCAATTTGTGCGTACTGCTGTACGAAGCTTAAAATGGCATAGAGTATGTATTTGGAATGTCTAATAAAGACTACAGATTGTATCTTACTGTCTCCGTTGTGGTGAAGAATATTAAGAATTAAAGAGCAACAAGGAGGGAGAAAATTACATTGATTAAAAAGATTATTGTGGATTACCTGGAGGAACATGATTCATTGGAGGGAGTTGTTCCCACTCAGCGCAGTGCACCAGTGAAAGAGCGCAAGGACAGTGCTCGGTTTTTTCATATATACGTTATCATTGTGGTTCGGAGCGATCTGCATACTACTGGTAGCACGCAATCATATGAAAAATTTAAGGATGGTGTCTTTTCAAGAGAAGGAGTGCAGGCTCTTCATGTCTCTTCTGCTTAGAATTCATCGCCTCAACGAGTTTTTGCACCCCGGTGATTAAGTACACGTGATTAAAAACAGGAGATCTTTACGAATTTGAGTTTGTCACCGCGGAGACAGCGTAAATATGGACCGATAAGAACAGCATCATTATTGAACATTTGACATGGACAGGCCGTTGTAATTCATGAAGTGTTTTGTTATTATTTATTTTTATTTTATGTTTCAGTTTAAATAGGTGTTTTTATAATTATTGCATTTTTATGAACATAACTATGGACTTTGGTTTCAGTGATTTATTTTGATGTATATAAATATGGACTCTGGTTTCAGTGACTCAAGGGCTACGCAAGAAAGCATAGTATGTCATTGTTATTATTTTTTAGAGGAATATAATTTTGGGATTGCTAATGAGGTTTATTTATTTTATTTTACTTAGTACGACAATCGGGAGTTAGAAATTTAGTGACAGACAGCGTTTGATGTCTTTTTTTGGGGAAGGTGAGTGTATTGTGGGAGTTGTAGTTTTTGAGGTGGAGATTTTAGGTGTAGTTTTTTTGATAATATCGAGCGCAGGTTGTGGGGGCAGGGGTCACGTGGAGGTAATTACGAGTGTGCTTGGCGGTTATTTAAGAGGACGTGAGCGTGTACGCATTGACTATACAAACAACAAGCACAAGGATGTAACTTTTCCACGGAGAGGAGAGAAAACAGGTGAGGCTGTTTGAAGTGGCTGCATGCGAATGTGAACAGGAAAGAAAAGGGTGAGGTAGGGAATGAGGGTACACAGACGTGTTTATAGTGAGGGATTATAGGAAAGGAAGGGAGTGTTTTGGAGGTACTAGCGAGGGATAGTTTGTAAGTTGGTGTGATTGAAAGGAAAGGAGCATGGTAATGGATGGCTAAGGGTAGGCGTTATTTAGGAGTGAAAACGGGAGAATATCGGGAGGGAGTTGAGCCTCAACAGGAAGTGATTTAGCGTGAGCTGCTTAAAGACTTCGGCTAAAATAAGTTTGGTTAAGATGGGAGGACAGTAGAGTGCTGCAGTTATCATCACGATCTTTTCTAAATGACTGGGTGAAGGTAGGGGGTATTACATATAAAGTGGTTTGCATTAGTATTTTTTTACAATGTTGTGATATTGTAGTGTTAGCATTCATGAATTATAATGGTATAATTAAGTGACACTGTTCAATTTTATGTTCTAGATTCCCCTGACGAAGAGCCCATCGGGCTCGAAATGCATTGGGACAATATATGTCGTGCTCATTTTACATAGAGATCAATTTGTGCGTACTGCTGTACGAAGCTTAAAATGGCATACAGTATGTATTTGGAATGTCTAATAAAGACTACAGATTGTATCTTACTGTCTCCGTTGTGGTGAAGAATATTAAGAATTAAAGAGCAACAAGGAGGGAGAAAATTACATTGATTAAAAAGATTATTGTGGATTACCTGGAGGAACATGATTCATTGGAGGGAGTTGTTCCCACTCAGCGCAGTGCACCAGTGAAAGAGCACAAGGACAGTGCTCGGTTTTTTCATATATACGTTATCATTGTGGTTCGGGCGATCCGCATACTACTGGTAGCACGCAATCATATGAAAACATTTAAGGATGGTGTCTTTTCAAGAGAAGGAGTGCAGGCTCTTCATGTCTCTTCTGCTTAGAATTCATCGCCCAATGAGTTTTTGCACCCCGGTGATTAAGTACACGTGATTAAAAACAGGAGATCTTTACGAATTTGAGTTTGTCACCGCAGAGACAGCGTAAATATGGACCGATAAGAACAGCATCATTATTGAACATTTGACATGGACAGGCCGTTGTAATTCATGAAGTGTTTTGTTATTATTTATTTTTATTTTATGTTTCAGTTTAAATAGGTGTTTGATAATTATTGCATTTTTATGAACATAACTATGGACTTTGGTTTCAGTGATTTATTTTGATGTATATAAATATGGACTCTGGTTTCAGTGACTCAAGGGCTACGCAAGAAAGCATAGTATGTCATTGTTATTATTTTTTAGAGGAATATCATTTTTGGGATTGCTAATGAGGTTTATTTATTTTATTTTACTTAGTACGACAATCGGGAGTTAGAAATTTAGTGACAGACAGCGTTTGATGTCTTTTTTGGGGAAGGGGAGTGTATTGTGGGAGTTGTAGTTTTTGAGGTGGAGATTTTAGGTGTAGTTTTTTTGATAATATCGAGCGCAGGTTGTGGGGGCAGGGGTCACGTGGAGGTAATTACGAGTGTGCTTGACGGTTATTTAAGAGGACGTGAGCGTGTATGCATTGACTATACAAACAGCAAGCACAAGGATGTAACTTTTCCACGGAGAGGAGAGAAAACAGGTGAGGCTGTTTGAAGTGGCTGCATGCGAATGTGAACAGGAAAGAAAAGGGTGAGGTAGGGAATGAGGGTACACAGACGTGTTTATCGTGAGGGATTATAGGAAAGGAAGGGAGTGTTTTTGAGGTACTTGCGAGGGATAGTTTCTAAGTTGGTGTGATTGAAAGGAAAGGAGCATGGTAATGGATGGCTAAGGGTAGGCATTATTTAGGAGTGAAAACAGGAGAATATCGGGAGGGGAGTTGAGCCTCAACAGGAAGTGATTTAGCATGAGCTGCTTAAAGACTTCGGCTAAAATAAGTTTGGTTAAGATGGGAGGACAGTAGAGTGCTGCAGTTATCATCACGATCTTTTCTAAATGACTGGGTGAAGGTAGGGGGAATTACATATGAAGTGGTTTGCATTAGTATTTTTTTACAATGTTGTGATATTGTAGTGTTAGCATTCATGAATTATAATGGTATAATTAAGTGACACTGTTCAATTTTATGTTCTAGATTCCCCTGACGAAGAGCCCATCGGGCTCGAAATGCATTGGGACAATATATGTCGTGCTCATTTTACATAGAGATCAATTTATGCGTACTGCTGTACGAAGCTTAAAATGGCATACAGTATGTATTTGGAATGTCTAATAAAGACTACAGATTGTATCTTACTGTCTCCGTTGTGGTGAAGAATATTAAGAATTAAAGAGCAACAAGGAGGGAGAAAATTACATTGATTAAAAAGATTATTGTGGATTACCTGGAGGAACATGATTCATTGGAGGGAGTTGTTCCCACTCAGCGCAGTGCACCAGTGAAAGAGCGCAAGGACAGTGCTCAGTTTTTTCATATATAACTTTCTAAAAGTGGCATTTTAAGACCTGCAATTTAAAACCAACTTTACTAAAAGATGTGTTTCTAAATTGTGAGTCCAGAGACAGCAAACTCCAATTTTCTATCTGCTCCCAATGGGAAATTACCCTTAAAAGATTTTTTCAGGCAATCCCCATGCTAAAATTTGGGAGAGATCAGCCTTGCAATAGTGAAAAACCAATTTAGCAATTTTTCTCTACCAGGACTTGTGAAACTCAAAAGTACACGTCCTACCTTTTAAATACACTGCACCAGTACTTAGTTTGTGCTGGTGGTTTCCGGTGCTTAGCTCCGTTAATTATTTCTTAGGGCTGGGTTCACACGCGATATCGTCTCCCCGGTAAAGAGCTGACATTGCATGGTAAATGCATGCTTTAATGGATTAATTGATGCTAGATTAGGGATTTCCCGCACAAATAGCTACATTTTTCTCATTTGTGTGGGAAAAACACCACTGGTGGGTCACTGATTGGACTGGGTTTGGTCATGTGTCCATAAAATGTTTTAAATTGGATGCCGTCTGCCTTATCATGAGGCACACACCACCAGAAACTGTCTGGGTCCCTGCTTCAACATAACAGGTCCATCAATCATAGCAGTGCTAGTAGTGCGCTACCAATGACCGCTTGCAAAATAGATTATTAGCCCGTCCGTCCCTCCTTGGCATTGAATCGTCAAGTGTGTCTCGAGTCAGACCAATGTAGATCAGTGTCTCCACTTTTCTCCCACCCCAGCATTCTGCGCAGCCACATCACTAGTCAGTTGACAGAAGAAGCAAGCAGCGTGTTGCGCAGCAGAAGGCCTCAGATTCATTAAAATTAAAAGGCAGTAAGTAATAATTTCATGACATACTAGTAGAGTGAAGCAAGTAATGGAACATCAAATGTACTCTTACCACTTTTAGCTGATCCCAGAGACAGATAAGGAGCTGCCGAGCCACCAGCGCTGTCTAAAGATGTGACTTCACAAGTAAAATTTGTTTGGATTAGTAGTCAGAATGGGCTCGATCAGCCTTCTGGCCAGAAAAGGCACACATCAACACCCAATGGTACTCGTGTGAAGCGCGGATTAGTTCCCAGAGGCTCGGGGTGTGGGGCTTTATAGGAAGACATTGTGTTGTTATTGTCCACCGGTCCCGATCAGCCCAGGTCTTGGGAAAAGATATGAAGTGTGTATATTTGCGGCAAATGAGGGGAGCTATCCGCTGCACTATCCGCAAGATTTTTAATAATCTACTGGCAGACCCAAACGTCTTACATGAAACTTGACCTGTGTACATGAGCAAATACAGTGCAGTTATTTGTCCCAAAGCTGCTGGGAGTGCACAGGCTTTTCGACCAAATATCACACAATGAGACGACTGCAGTGTGGAGTTGAGACCTCATGTACGAGCCCCTGGGCCCCCACCTAACTTTGCAGCAGTGGTTTTCTTGCAATGGCTGCAGCTTGATTTGAAGTGTGCCATGTTCTCACCAGGGCAGGGTTTTATTTTCAGGAAATGGGCCTTGTTGTGAGACGCCATTCAGAGGTTTGTTGATTTAAGCCCCTATTGGTCTTTGGCTCCGGCTTAGATGTGGATGTCCAGTGATGGCAGTGGTGAGCCGTCCACCACGTTCACTAAATAAGGCATTTACCACATTAAAATCGCTACACATTCAATCACAGTTTTTGGTGCATTTACTATACATAAAGAATTATTTTGTCATGAAAACATCTCAAATTAATTTTTGTACATTGAATTGGGGCATGGCACAAGAGTTCAAATGTTCATAGCTGAGAGACTGCTTGCAGAATCATGTGGGAACTCCAAATAATGTCTGACTTGCCGTGACCACCTGCAAAGTGCTGCCAGAGATTGCATGCTCATATGTAAAAGAACAAGCTGCATAAAAAGTGTGCGCTTCATATTCCCTTAGTGAGCATGCATAAATATGTCACCTCTGTAGGTCGGTCTAGAGTTCAAACATACACTTGATTATGAGACACCCTTTGTTCATTTTAATTACAGTCAGGCCAGCCATAAAGAAAGTGTGCAAAGGTGTCTTCTTCATGGGTGCCATCTTGCATTGTGCTGCAAGATGGCAACGGTCTCTCTCTTTCAAGACGCGCTCGTATTCCCTTCAAAAGGGAAATTAATGCTGCCTGTCACCTCTGCTATCATCTCGTCTTTCAACACAAAACGTTACCCCTTGATGTCAGAAAAACCTGCCCAGTTGGTGGCTGAATTGCAGTGAAAATCGAAAAACTGGGATCACTGCCGGCTTACCTGCTTAACCAATTTGTGTGATCCTTGGCTGATATTTTCCTGCATTGGCTCTCATTTTTATTCATTAGCATAAACAAGGAGAGAGCTAAAGCTGAGGACGTCTGTTTTCCTGAGATAGTCTCAGATGTGTGTCCCATTCATACCTCTTTACACCTCTCCCAGGCAAAGATGAAGGTGCGTCATGAATTTATTGTTGCTTAGCTGCAATGAGTTCATACTTAGCAGCAGACTACAGCTTTTCTTTCTTCTGCTCTGTTTTAATAGTTAACAAAAACAAGCAGAGCAAATGTGTTTATTTTTTGCACTCCTTAGATAGAGAATCTCTTTCTGCATATTTCCACGTTCTACACGTTCCAAGTTTCTGCAGCTTTTTTTTTTTTAAACTGACTTGTATTGAAGTATTTCTAATATCTGTTTGCAACACATATCTAGCATGTTTTTGATGTTTATAATTTTGCAGCACTTTTGATTATATTTGTATTCTTCATGTTTGCAAACATGCTCGCTCTATCAAATGAAAGAGCTACACACCAAGGTTTTTAAGTGGCTTGTGGGAAAGGTGATGGTGTGATAGGTATTATATGGGATAAAGACGTACATCAATGCATTAGTCATTTTAGCCAATTTATTCCAAAATGCGCTTTAAAAGCACTTTTGATTTAATTTTTTAACATTTTTGCAGGGGTGGGGGGAACCTCCTATCAAAAACTTACTTTAGGAAGGCTCCCTTGCTGAAATTCAGATCGGGTATTACATCTGGCTTTCAGCAGTGCCAGTTGGGGATGTGGGTGGAGCCAATAGAGCAAGTCGGTGGAACCAGTGGAGGAAGTGGGTAGAGCCAGGGGAAATAGGTGTGGCCTCCTACAAAATTGTGAGCACCTGAGGCCCTAATATGTATAAGACGCACTTTCCCTGTTTGAGCCAGGCGCACCTTAAAACAGGTGCACCGGGAGCAAACAGGGAAAGTGCGCCCTAGTACATACAATGCGCTGCTCCTAGAGCAGCCATGAACTCACACTTCCTTGAGGGCAGTGAATTTAAGTTAAAAACTGAGCAGCTTTAAAGCATCTGCTCTATGTTTCACTGTGCAGGTGGCAACCCGCCTGCACTTTAAAGGGGATTAGAGATCCCCTTGCAGGCGGGTGCAGTGAGTGACTGCACCCACCTGCAAGGGGATGTCTGGAGGATCCATAGGACCCTTTTCCCCTTCCAGAGGACTGCTATCAGGTGGTGCACTGTCAGTGAGCGCCCTGACAGCTTGTTTGTCTCTGCGCACATATCGGAAGAAGTAGCAAAAGGATTCCCTCATTTGCATGGGGCAACACTCCCATGCAAATGAAAAAACAATGGTGCTGTATGTGCGCTAGGGCATTCAGTATCACAGAAGGGGCCACACAAGTATCTGTGGTTCCTTCTGTAATACCAAAGTGCCCCAGGGGCGTGCAAAGCAGGTGAAACACTAGTTGTCCCCCAGGGGCACATTGTGTAATACTCCCCAGTACTTAATATTTTACAAATTAAACACTGTACTGCACCCTGCCCTTGGGGCTGCCTAGGGCCTACCTTGGGGGTGATTTACATGTAATACAAGGGAAGGTTTGGGCCAGGCAAGTAGTTTAACTTGTCAGGTCGAAATGGCAGTTTAAAACTGCACACATAAGCTGTACAATGGCAGGCCTGAGCCATGTTTAAAGGGCTACTGGGTGGGTGGTACAATCAGTGCTTGAAGTCCACTGGTAGCATTTAATTTACAGACTCTGGGCACATGTAGTGCACTTTACTAGGGACTTATAAGTAAATTAAATATGTCAATTGCGGACAAGCCAACGTTACCATGTTTACAGTACAGAGCATATGCACTTTATCACTGGTTAGCAGTGGTAAAGTGCCTAGAATCCTAAAGCCAGTAAAAATGAAGTCAGCAAACAGGAGGTCAGGAGGCAAAAAGTCAGGGAAACCACACCAAGGAATCCAGGTCTAACATTAGATAATACAAAGTTTTATTATTTACAGAGCTTAAAATGCAGAATTGTGGCATGAAGTTCTTTATGAAAAAAAAAGTTATTCTTATTATCATCCTCCATTCAAGTAATATTCAGAAATGCTCATGCATCTGTTCTTGATGTTCAGCTCAAAGGCCGTTCACATGTAGACCGATAGCCATTTATTTTATCCTGTAAGAGGCCTATCTCTTCTCTCCTGTACACTCCTGAGGAAGGCCTTCGAACATAAAATGGCTAAATACACCAAGTAAGAAAAGCATCTGAAACATATTAAGGCTCTCACAAAACTGCTTCCAGCAAAAGAAGGGCAGCAGTAAATCTGTCCTTTAAGAAGTTTATCAGGAGTCTAGCAGCTTGTAATTACACCGTACCCTCTTTATCCTTACAGTATGCAATTCCAAAAGAATGTGCAGCATCTGCAGACACGTTCACATGATCATTTTAGCTCAGATACCGAACGACAAAGTTAAAAGAAGAGCTTCATCAATTCCATGCCTGGAATGGATTCACTAAGAAAGTAGTACGTTTTCACCTGCCGATTTACACTCCTGTGCGAGCAAAGATTTACTACTTTTTGGAACTCATAAACATTCCCAGGGTTATGCACGAAAGCAGTGCCAGGTACAGATTTCCATGCTAATTCCTGGAAAGGTCAGGTGACATTAACAGGAGGATCCTATTTCTTCTCTTCAGAATTCTTAGTAGCCAAGAACTTTGCACAAGGGAATTTGGACCCCTGTGCAAGCGCATACTTTTTCATTGCAGTTAAAATATTTTTCCTTGTTGAGAAACCTCTTACCCTGCACCACTGCCAAATGGGCATTTGCATTTCCTTCCCACCCCTGAAAGGGATTACAAGTACCCTTGGCTCAAGTAAAAATCTGAGCCTTTCAGGGTGCAAACTCAAATGAGAGGAATTTGTGAATGCTGACAAATAGCCCTGCTTGTGGAGTCAAATGCCAATATATGAAATATTGTGCACTACACCAGCGAGTTCTTAAAGATCACCATTTGATATGTAAAATATTTCTTAATTGCAATTCAGAAAAAATCACTATTTAGCGCATTGCAATTGTAAAATAGCGAACAGCCATTGAGACCTCCTAGTGACAAAACCAGGAAGTGAACCACCCCTTCAACTGAACAGGTCTAAAGTGCTCTCAGAGAGGAGCTTAGGCCATACAACTGCTAAGAAGAGCAGATATGGCCAATGAGGAAATTGAAAGACTAGAAGAGTAAAAGAAAGTTTAATGAAAAGATCCTGTTAGAGGAATGTGTGCCCAATATTGTCACCAGCCGCGGTCCGTGCAGGTAACAGCGGTGGGGCGGTGGGGCCGGGTAAGGTGGGATTTCGAGGGACGATGCTGAAGGAAAATTAATTATTTATTTAATTTTCCCTTGGCATCGTCCCTCGAAATCCCCCCTTTACCGGCCCCACCGCTGTTACCTGCACGGACTGCGGCTGATTGTCACACTCTTTGGGAAATCACACATGACTACACAGGAGGCAATGAAGCATCATCACATGTGGCAAAAAATCAAGGAGTGAATGAATGCCATCAGAGTAGAAGCTTTGATGAAATTCGTAAAAGGTGGTACAAGATGTATTTCAGGATAAAGGAAGAGTCACCACCAAGAGGTATCATTTACAAAAGTGAGTGACATTAACACATTCGCACCACCGGCACCCCTAACCGGTATCATACTGATGTTCATTTGGATCCCCATACATGTCTCAGGACTTATCCTGTCTTCAGAACTATCATCCAACATGCATGTGTGCCACAAATTACCATGGCAGTAATCGGTGAGGCCAGTGTAATACATTGTGGAAGTGGTAGTACTGTGAACTTGACAAGACAGCAACGAATATTGTTTAGGCATATCATGACCTAGACCCATGCATGTATCCATGTGGCATAGTGCACAAAAGTAACCTCCCTGTCCCTCCACACTCTCATATAGCATGCACTTAACAACCTCCTTGTACGTACCTGAAACACATTCATCTTCAACTATAGCCTGAGGAATCTGAAGAACAAAAGCAGAGTTACAGGAAGCACACACTGCACTTGACGGTAAACAACGTTTACCACGCAACAGACACAACGCAGTACTTTACAACGCGGTCGTTACAACGACCGCGTTGTTACCACGCGTGTCATTACATCGCAAGTCGTTTCAACGACTTGCTCTAGGGGGCGTGCAACACCAGGGAATGTGTTGGATCTTAAATCCAACACCTTCCCTGCTGGTGTGCAAACTGGAGTAGGAATAGTAATTAATACTATTCCTAAGTCCAGCGCGCCCCTAGAGCAAGTCGTTGAAACAAATTGCGATGTAATGACACGCGTAGTACAACGCGGTCGTTGTAACGACCAAATTGTTAACTACCGCATTGTAAAAGCACGCGTTGTAACGTGCTACATTGGCACTTGACAGTAGAGAAACACCAACAACTTCCCCAATCTCTCAAACAGGCAGCACAGTGCCTCAACACAGGCATACACAAGGTCAACAAAGTGGCACAGGGAGAAGACTCCCCAAATCAGACTGCTATAAGGACTCACCTTACCATATATGGGCCCAGAAGGCTAGGCAAGGCTATACAGAGGACATGTGTGAATCAGTTGTTAGAAAACAGAAAGTGAGGAATTCCAGGCATTAGAAAAACCCATGTTGGGAGTAGAGCACAAACAACTGTTAACCATGAAGGCACTGAGGGGTAAGGAGGATGCACAGTGCAATGACATCAACTTTAGTAGCATCTCAACAAGCATGGACTCCCACACAGAGGCTGTTGCATGTGTACAAATACATGTCGTTATCAAGGGATATGGGACATCAGTGGAGAGACTGACCATAACTAACGGTGAGCTTTCATACCACATAAATATCATCCAGGGTCAGATGGCTCATTGAATCTGTGATGTTGCCATTGGCCTTGGCTAGGTAACAACTACAAATGTCACAGGAGAGTGAGGAGGTATCTAGATCATCAGTGCTTGAGATCCATGTGGGGGTGGTGCTATGAAGGTCACAGTTGGTAGCCAAGGGGGCCTGGGGCAAGCACACACAAGGTCACTACCAGCAAAGGACACAACAATGAAGAAATAACTGTTCATATTTCACAAGATTCTACTGTTTATTACCCTCAGCATAGGACATCATTGGGTATGTGCCAAATATGGCTGTTGTTAAGTCGTTGCTGTCTTCCAATGGTAAACATGATATTTGTGTTACACATGCAAACATCGTGCATATGGCTTCATTTACTCGTGATATGTTTTGGTCTTACTTTAGAAGTGGTTCTTTGTTGTTTATGCGTGTCTTACCCTTTCCACTACAGCCCCTGCTGCATCTTGCTGGGAAGAGCACATCTTCTTCATCAGATTTGACATTACCTTGTACAATGGAAGGCCTTTTCTGTTGGCAATATTGGGGATTATTGGACAACATACAACAATCTTTCATGTGTTCCTGTGGAAAGACTGCAGTGCTCCTCCACTTTTTAGCAGGCACCAGAACCTGCTCTTTAAGAGTCCAAATATACATTCAATATGTGGAGGTGTACAACTCTGAGCTATATTGTAACTTCTTTACCTTGGTGTTACTGCATTCAGGTGTGTTGTGAGGATCCAGGGATCTGTGGTACAAACACTGTCACCTAAAAAGTAATGCAAGATTTTTCACTGTAGTTCCTCAGCCCATGTGTGGTGTATATGCATGTCAGATCATCTGTTACTTAATAAGTAACTGTGAACAAAGTCTTCTCTATCCAGATGGTTGTAGAATTCTCAATGGCAAATTATATAGGGAATTTTGCTACATAGTCACAGACAAGGAAATGAACAGGGAAATTTGCAATTCTGGAAAATTGCAGTTGTCTTTTTAATTTCCAATAGACTGTTTGGGAATGAAATATGTATGGCAATGCTGGCCAACACTGTGCCTAAGAAATTAAGAAAACAATGCACAGGGTACTCCGTGGGACACCACCAGCTATTTCTACTGTGCCATGATAATTACCTGCGGTAAGGAGGTGCAGCGAACACAACACTTGCACAGGTGTGGGTATTGCCTCATTTCTTTGGGTATTCCTACTTAATACTGGATACAGGTAATCAATGAGGGCATGTATTCACCTGCTTGCTGAGCTGTACTTGTCCTAAGTCTCTGCCTTTGCTTGGTCAAGTATTGTTATACTAACCCAAAATATTCCCACCTGCTACCTTCTCATCCTCTGCTGACAGTCTCATTCTCCTCACCATCACATACAGTGCAGCCATGTTGGGGTGAAAAAAACACGTTAGGATGTTTGTTTATATTTTACATCTAGTTACCAACTGCTTCCGCTTGGTAGTAATTAGCAAGATCAAAACCTCTCCATTGCGTCTATTCTCAATTTGTTACTGTTTTGTACACAGTGACTGTCAATCACAATTTAATATTAGCTTTTTCTAAATTGCTAAATTGGGGTACTTATTTAGCAATTTGTTGTTTATGTAGGAAGCAATTGAATTTTTGTGACTAGGACTTTTGTTCCGTTTTGTACATTGGATTCTTATGAAGTGGCAGTCGCAAACCAGTTAGCAACTGGTTTGTGACTCACAACATATTAATACATTGGGGCATTAGTCTAATGGTTTATAGATATTTTCATTTCACTATTCAGCATATCCTTTAAACATGTTGCTGCTCTACTTAGTACTTCGTCTTGCATAAGCTTGAAAATGAACTTTATCTCAACAGAGTTTGCTTCATTTATAAGCACCAGAAAACGAAATTACAGGCTCAGTGTTTCAATTCCAGCTGCATGTGACATTGGAAATGCTTTTTTAAAGCCTTACTTTCAAATTCCCTATAGTTCAATCCACCATCTAGCAACAATTCAGCTGCACTACTAGTAAACGTTGGTGCAACTTTCTTGAACTAGGGGCCAGTTCACAAAGATAAATCATTAACTCCTCCTTATCTAGCAGCTCCATGCCAGCTTCCCTCAACCTCGGCCAAGTTACCTCCCTCATTAAAAAACAGACACCAACCAAAACAACCTTAACAACTACAGACCTATAACTAACCTCCCTCTCCTTGCCAAAACCATCAAAAAATGTGTGCTTGCACAACTCAACAACCACATCGAAAAATACAACCTGCAAGACACCTTCAAATCTGGGTTCAGGAAAGACTGCAGTACAGAGACTGCAATACTGAATATCACAGATGACCTACATAGATCTCTGGATGAGGGCCAGGCCTGCCTCCTAGTCTTCCTAGACCTCTCGGATGCCTTTGATACTGTCAACCATGACATCCTCCTAAACCCCCTCTCTCAGCACGCAGGCATCAATGGAACTGTCCTTCAGTGGTTTGCTTCTTTCTTGAATCAACACTCACAGCTAATCAAACTAAACAACTCCTCCTCCAAAGCAACACCAGTCTCACAAGGAGTCCCTCAAGGGTTAATCCTGTCTCTTGCCCTATTCAATCCCTATATGGAACCCCATGCAATGATCCTGAAACAAGCTAGAATTGCCTATCATCTCTATGCAGATGACACTCAACTCTACCCTAAAATAGTGTCAGTTAAAGACATCCAGCATCTAAACAGCACACTCTCCATGGTTCAATCCTGGCTGGCTAACAACCATCTTGAGCTCAACCCCAGCAAAACCAAACTCCTGTTCATTCAACCAAAAGAAAAGTCCTTTCCCATAGACATTTGGCTTGACAACCTCACTGCATTAAACTGTAAACTGCCCATCTCCAACTCTGTCAAATCCCTGGGGATAACACTTGACAAAAACCTGAACATGAAAGAGCATGTTATTGCCTCAGCTAAAAGTGCCTTCTACACATTGAAGCACCTTAAAAAATTCAAACCCTTCATCCCCATTGAAGTCCTAAATATTGTGGTGCACTCCTTAGTCCTCTCCAGGCTGGACTATGGGAAGGCAATAATCCCGGGCGCTACAAAAACACATTCAGCCCCTTTGAAATCTACACTCCAAGCAGCAGTCAGAATACTGTTGGGGGAGACTCCCACTCTTAAGAATCTCAACCGGCTACCAACTGAGGCAAGATGTATACTCAAAACTGCCTGCATAACCCACAAAGCTCTCTACACAGAAAAAACTGTTTACCTCACAATCAGTCAAAAGCCAGGCAAAAGAGACCTCTTTGAAGCTCCAACAGTCTAAACCGGATTCCGCCCAAATTTAACAAAGAAAAATCTTGCACCCGCTCCTTTTCCGAGAACACTCCTAGAATCTGGAACTTGCTTCCTTAGGATTTGAGTGACAATCACTCATTCCCTCATTTCAGAAAGAAACTTAAACTTCTGCTTCTCAATAAATACCTAACCCCCAAACATTTCCTACCGCACACTCTCCATGTAAATCTGAGCATCACTGCCACAGGGACAAAGTGTGCCTCTACTCTCCTCACCCTTGAAACATCCTAGTATAACTTCCTCAGAACCATATGGTTTCCAAATTCTACTGTCTTTCGTATACTTCTTTTATATATTGCTACTTTGCATTTTTATTTATTCTATATGTAACTCGCATCATTGCTGCTATTTCGTTTACATATCCTACTGTATATATCTTCTACTTCTGTTTATACCATTACTATGCATTTTTATTTACTCTTTATGTAACTCATGTTTTTGCTGTTGTGCTAACTCCGTAAAGCACTCTGATACTTCCGGGTCAATTTCGTGCTATACAAAACTCAATAAATAAATATATGCTGAGATATCTAGCCACATAGATTTATGCCTACACCTGGGTCCATATATAAGTGTATTATCACAGTTCTCTGACCTCTAATATGAAGTTTGATACCATTCTTGATCATCTTTCTTGTCATGGATCCCGCATGATGATTCTTTGTCAACTGAATTGCACCATTCACAGTGTTCTCTGCTCTAGAAAAAGAAAGGAACCCATTTCGCTTTTCAATTACTGTCATTGTGATGACCAAAGTCCTCATTCACACTAATTATCCAATACATTTTGAGAGCATTACTTCCTGTTTGTCACTTTCTGCTTCTTCGCAAGACTTACTTTCTGTCTCACCCTTTATAAGGTGCTGCTGCCTCCAGTAACATATCTATAAATGCTCTGGTAAATGTTTATCAATTTCATCATTGCCCTTTAGCTACTGATGTTTTTCCCCCTTTCTTTCCTGGAAAATTCTTTCTCCTGAACCTTCTGTTTCCTTTTGGCTCCAGTCCTCCTTTATTCTGGATTCAGGATGAATGAGCCCTTGGCACCTCCTCATTATTCTTCCATTACTACAGTAGCGGCTCGTGGAGAGAGTGCTGTGGGGTGGTGGGGCGGGGCGGGGCGGGGGAGGAGCAGGGTGGGGGGTAGTAAACTACAGCATACGGCCGAACAGAGGTAAGTAAACAAATAAATAAATAAAACGAATTTCGTTGCGCGCTCTGCATCGCATTTGGCAATGCAGCTCGCGCAATGAAATTCGTTTTATTTATTTATTTGTTTACTTACCTCTTTTCAGCCGCATGCCGTAGTTTACTACCCCCCACCCTGCTCCTCCCCCGCCCCACCCCACCGCCCGCAGCACTCCCTCCACAAGCCGCTACTGCATTACTAACTGACAATACTTGTCATGATCCTTGCTCCTAGGAGATTTTTTATGCCTTGCCCCTTTTTTCTCCAAGAAATGGTCCTTCTTAGAGGCCCTTTCCATTTGCACATTAGATTAATTAGTGTTCAGGAGCACAGGCCACCGCAAGGCTTTACCATTGCCTCCAGCAATTGACAGGTAACAGAAAACAAAATATAAAGGCGTGCGGAAAAGCCTGAAAATAAATGTATTTAGTGTAAAGCTACTATAAGACTGTAAAAATATAGAATAATGGTTTTACATTGATTAAGCTATTTATTAGTATTCGGGTAGGAATGCTGAGTACTATAGAAACTTTGGGGGTCATTACGATGGCGGTCGGAAAAGCAAGCCGACCGCCATGGTAGCGGGAAATCACCGCCCGCCTCAACCGCGGGAAAACCGACAGCCAGATTAGGATCCACGGCGGTAGAAATCCTAACGCGGCGGAAAGGTTCCCCGAGAAACCGCCGTTCGCCTGCGGAGAAGGCCCAAACCCGTCCTCGGCGGTCGGTTTCACAGCGGAAACAGCCCAAACGACCGCAACCACAGCGGAGACACCGCCATTGAAATTATGATATTCCCGACATCGCCGCGGTGCAGTGCGCTGTTTCCGACCGCCGCGGTAGACAACAGTGATGAATGAGTGAGACGGCGGAAGTGCCGTAGCCGAGCCACCGCTGCGGACGCTCCGTGAAAAAAATGGCGGTCGCGAGAAAAACACACAACATGGCCACAAAGTGCACCAACCAAACAAGGCATGCACCCAAAAATACCTAACACAGCCCAAAGACACACCCCCATGGGAAACTCCAAAACTACAAATCCCAGGACCACACACACACCTCACCTGCTACCAATACCCCATCCTGACACACCCACAGAGACCAGTATAAATCCAGCCCCCTAGCAGACCTCAATCCTTTGCAAAACTCCACAACTGAAGGGACATTCACCCCAGCTGACAGGAGAGGCAAATCTGCACAACACACACACATCACCACCACCACCAACACTTCCACACCTGCACCTCTAACACCTTTGCACAGCACACACCATACACATCACAACCACCACTACCAATTCCAAACCTGCACCTCAAACACCTTGGCACATCACACACCATGTCACCACAGAGAATGCCCAAAATCACTGAGAGTGAGTTGAGGGTCATGGTTGATGAGATAATCAGGGTAGAACCACAATTGTTTGGTAACCAGGTCCAACAGACACCACTAGCCACAAGAACGCAAATGTGGAGAAGGATAGTAGACAAGGTAAATGCAGTAGGGACCGTGCCACGCAATAGAGATGAACTTGTGAAGAGGTGGCACGATCTGAAGGCAGTGGTCAAGAAGAAGAGAGCCAAGAACCATGAGCTGGCTCACAGGACAGGCAGTGGCCCTCCCGTTCCACTCAAAACATTCACTGAATGGGAGGAGAAGGTGCTTGGCATTCTACATCCAGAGAGTCTCTCAGGAATACCCGGGGAGTGGAGGCTGGTAAGTACAAACAAATGCCTAACATCACACAAATGTACTGTCTTGCACTACTACAAAGTAATACCTCCTAGGTTCAAATGTATTCATGTGCACAACACTCCCCCAACACATCTCTCACAGATTCAACAGACACTCCCCTGAAGCCCCCAAAGGTAGCTAGCAATATCACCATGGGTACATGTGTACATGCTGCCAGCACTACAACTCCCAGCAGGCCCCCTGTCCCACAGCTGCGCAAGATGGAGCCCTCCACCCCAACCCATGTGCCACCCATAGCATTGCTCACCTTAACCTAACAGGTAGGTAGCCACCCTTACAGGGAGGTGGGTGGGTGGTTGGGAAGCCTGCACTACAACTCCCACCAGGCCCCCTTGTCCTACAGCTGTGCAAGATGGAGCCCTCCACCCCAACCCATGTGCCACCCATAGCATTGCTCACCTTAACCTAACAGGTAGGTAGCCACCCTTACAGGGAGGTGGGTGGGTGGTTGGGAAGCCTGCACTACAACTCCCACCAGGCCCCCTTATCCTACAGCTGCGCAATATGGAGCCCACCAACCCAACCCATGTGCCACCCATAGCATTGCTCTCCTCAACCTAACAGGTAGGTAGCCACCCTTACAGGGAGGTGGGTGGGTGGTTGGGAAGCCTGCACTACAACTCCCACCAGGGCCCCTTGTCCTACAGCTGCGCAAGATGGAGCCCTCCACCCCAACCCATGTGCCACCCATAGCATTGCTCACCTTAACCTAACAGGTAGGTAGCCACCCTTACAGGGAGGTGTGTGGGTGATTGGGAAACCTGCACTACAACTCCCACCAGGCCCCCTTGTCCTACAGCTGCGCAAGATGGAGCCCTCCACCCCAACCCATGTGCCACCCATAGCATTGCTCACCTTAACCTAACAGGTAGGTAGCCACCCTTACAGGGAGGTGGGTGGGTGGTTGGGAAGCCTGCACTACAACTCCCACCAGGCCCCCTTGTCCTACAGCTGCACAAGATGGAGCCCTCCACCCCAACCCATGTGCCACCCATAGCATTGCTCACCTTAACCTAACTGGTAGGTAGCCACCCTTACAGGGAGGTGGGTGGGTGGGTGGGTGGTTGGGAAGCCTGCACTACA
The DNA here is from genome assembly GCA_963921515.1 of Calotriton arnoldi. Taxonomy (NCBI): domain Eukaryota; kingdom Metazoa; phylum Chordata; class Amphibia; order Caudata; family Salamandridae; genus Calotriton; species Calotriton arnoldi. Next base: position 102,163 of record CAWUFW010020363.1, read on the forward strand.
ACTCCCACCAGGCCCCCTTGTCCTACAGCTGCGCAAGATGGAGCACTCCCCACAGCCACAAGCATGTGGCAGATATTGAATGTCACTCATCAAACTTACGGGTAGGTAACCATTCCAACCGCGAGTGTTGTTTTTAATTGGTGACACAGCAGCACAACTCACAACAGGCCCCCTACTCCCACAGCTCAGCATGATGGAGCACTTGTCCCACTCATAGGCATGTGACGTCTGTGCAGCCGCACATGACACCATACCACTTAGTCCACAGTCACCTACACAAATCATGCAAAACAGTTATGTTGTAGTCACCATGCACAAGTCTCTGTTCAAAAATTACCCACATTGTGTCCACTGTGCCAGGCATCACACACTCCAACACTAACAACGATCATGCTGCCCTGCAGCAGTGTCTGGCAGGTTGGTTGGCAAAGTGCAAATCACCCATGTCATACCACAGTGTTGCAATGTAAACAGTGGAAGTGCAGTGTACCCAAAAACTACACTGCAGCTGGGACTCACAATGCTAAACTAAGCACATCCAAAATGTCCTGCAACACACCCAGCTACCACAGTGCTGCACTGAATTGCAGAACAGCACCTTGTCTGACTAAAATTGTCAAAGGTGTCTTGTTCGGACCACCAATGTGTGTATGCATTGACAATGTTCATATCTCACACTGTCTGTCTGAACAGTGCTGGTATAGTTTGGCCCCAAAAGCACATGGCTGAGTACATCTCACACACACACCACTGTTGACCACAACATGTCAGTGTATGGATGCCCTGGAACAACTGCTTCACCAGTACTGTGCTCATGTTCTCAGGTCCACAAATACCATGAAACCATGACAGTGTGGAAATGTATGCTGGGTGAGCTGTTCACCCTGCTGTATGTCACCACTGAGCTAGGAGCCTATACCCCTTGCCCTATTGTGCCTTCAAATGTTGGGGGAGTGAACCCCACAGCCAGATAGGTGGGACAACAGTGATGGGGGAGCTATACCCCATGCCCTATTGTGCCTTCAAATGTTGGGGGAGTGAACCCCACACCCAGATCGGTGGGACAACAGTGATGGGGGGGCTATACCCCATGCCCTATTGTGCCTTCAAATGTTGGGGGAGTGAACCCCACACCCAGAACGTTGGGACAACAGTGATGGGGGGCTATACCCCATGCCCAAATGTAATCTGAAATCAATGGGTACAAAAAGCCACACACACCTTCTGCTCACCACACGCACATTCCATCCAAAAATTACTACCAAGTCACATAGCCATGTCATTGCTCACCTTCACCTCAAACGGTAGGTAGCCATCTTCACAGTGAGACGGTGTACTGTGTTTGGATATTCGTCCCACAAAACGCAACATGCATGCTGTTCCACCCCTATGGAGTATGGGACACTACACCCCGAATAAGAATCATGTGGCAGGCAATGTATGCTACCCACTCAACTCACAGGTAGGTAACCGCATCTCACAGGTCGGGGTGTGTGGGGGAAGCTTGCACAACAACTCACACCGGCCCACCTGACCGCCAGCACACAAGACCCATTACTTCCTGGCACCAACATGCATGTGTCAGTTATTGCAATGTCCACTTTAAAAAAACTGGTATGTAGACATATCATGCTGACTTGTCCCACACTGTACCAAGATGGAAGCCATCATCATACACACACAGAGAGGTCTCACAAATACAAACAAAAAACAGCAAACACAACATATCAACAGCCACAACATGCAGCCAGATATGCATTTAAAAAACATGGTGGCAGAGGACACCAGGCCTCTCAATGCACAACTGCACACCCAGATAGCATTGGCAACTATAGTGTGCACACACCTAAGAAAATGAAACTGTGACAGCAACCAAAGTGTGAAAGTCTGAAACACATGTAGATGGAACTCAGAGCACAACCATGCACACCACTACATGCCATCTGACAGTAGCAGTGGTCCAGACCACCTAGGATCTAATTAAAGCAAACTTAAGCATGGCTGGAATTGCAAATACAGATATGTACACCACATTGAAAAGGTATGCATGAAACTACAATGTTCACTCAATGTGCAGAGTAAACCGCTGCAAGGGCTCAACAAGTGACACACGCGTAAATGGATGACATATGATTGATCAATAACTGGATGCCAACATGAGCCTGTCAATGTAAAAAATGTAAATTGTGCATGTCATGTCTTGACAACTCCCAATATGGACAAGTAATGCATGTTCAGTGGGGTAAATGGGATGCACACAGTACGTTTTAATGATCGTCCAAGTTTTTTCATTCTTATTCCAAGTTGCGTACTAACCGGATGCGTGCCTTGCCCTGGTGGCACGTTGATGCTAAACCACGTTATGCTGGGACGTCATTACGCCCCAAGCCCAATTGCACAGCTTGATGGTGGATATACCACATTCCTCATATAATATTATTTAATAATCCATATTCATCCATATACTCAAAATATTCCATCCATTTTTAATTGCTTTTACTCCTGTTTGTTCACACGTAGGATGTCATGCAATTTCCACAGTTTCTTATGTTCGAAATGTGCCCATCCGGACTTCTTTTAAGAACACGACCAAAGCATGATTCATCAAAAGCAGTGTTTATTAAGACCCAATGCATTTCGGGCTTCGGGAGCCCTTCTTCAGGGGTAACTAAAAACAACAATAATATGTGCACTGTTAATACATTGTCCATAATGATACACACATCATAATCCATCCTGGCAGTAAAATACTGATTGATGCCCAAACCTTCATCACAATTGTATAAATAATCATATGCTTCAATGTTAGTGTCTACATACTTAAATGAAACCCTCTCATATCTTCCCCCCACCACACCATGTGAACTAATAGCGAACCCCTCCATGTACATCCCGGTATCTCACCCCCTTCCAAGCACCACACTCACAACTTCCCTGTTTTCAAACTCTACCACTTTTCCAAACAAACAATTCACATTACTTACACTTTCACCCGCTTTGCTTCTCTATCCTATCATCCTCATGTAACATTCACTATCACTCGCACCACCTTCATTTGTTTACCATATCACCCCACACTCCCCCTTGCTCTTCACTAACATCCTGACTCATCCAGCTATTATTTTCATTTCCTCCTCACCTCGCTAAATCCCACTCCAAAACCTACACCAAACATCCCTTATTTCACCACCCCTTCATGTCACCAAATTTTTCTCGAACAAACCCCTCGCTGCAACTGCAAAATCATACGCATTTTACTATCGCTACATTCACAAGCCTCAACATACCTGCATAAACTGTTTAACGCAACCGTCTCCATTACTCGTTCCAGGAAGTGTTTCCGCCCTCAGTCAACCGCCCTGTTTTTAAACCACACTCGTGCCGCTTAATTAGTCACATGATCTTCCTACTACCATCAAACAGCTGCCACAGGTTCGAAGAAAACTACTACTCCCATAATGCTATGCTCTATAACCAAAAACTCGCAAACCGAATCATAACTACCAGAATTCTCTCCATAATCATGAAATGAACAAATATATATACATAATTATCTCCCGACATCCATATATACAAAAACCTTGATGTTCATGTTCGAAACCATTAAACACAAACGTTTCTGACGAGCAAGATGTTACATCGTACGTGTGAGTTATACAAATAAAAAAGTCTTGTCATGTTAATCCAAAGCTTCTAGCTGGGTGCAATCCCACAGTAGGGCAATAATAATAAACAGTTCAGTGGGGTAAATGGGATGCACACCGTACGTTTTAATGATCGTCCAAGTTTTTTCATTCTTATTCCAAGTTGTGTGCTAACCGGATGCTTGCCTTGCCCTTGTGGCATGTTGATGCTAAACCACGTTATGCTGGGGCGTCATTACGCCCCAAGCCCAATTGCACAGCTTGATGGTGGATATACCACATTCCTCATATAATATTATTTAATAATCCATATTCATCCATATACTCAAAATATTCCATCCATTTTTAATTGCTTTTACTCCTGTTTGTTCACACGTAGGATGTCATGCAATTTACACAGTTTCTTATGTTCGAAATGTGCCCATCCGGACTTCTTTTAAGAACACGACCAAAGCATGATTCATCAAAAGCAGTGTTTATTAAGACCCAATGCATTTCGGGCTTCAGGAGCCCTTCTTCAGGGGTAACTAAAAACAACAATAATATGTGCACTGTTAATACATTGTCCATAATGATACACACATCATAATCCATCCTGGCAGTAAAATACTGATTGATGCCCAAACCTTCATCACAATTGTATAAATAATCATATGCTTCAATGTTAGTGTCTACATACTTAAATGAAACCCTCTCATATCTTCCCCCACCACACCATGTGAACTAATAGCGAACCCCTCCATGTACATCCCGGTATCTCACCCCTTCCAAGCACCACACTCACAACTTCCCTGTTTTCAAACTCTACCACTTTTCCAAACAAACAATTCACATTACTTACACTTTCACCCGCTTTGCTTCTCTATCCTATCATCCTCATGTAACATTCACTATCACTCGCACCACCTTCATTTGTTTACCATATCACCCCACACTCCCCCTTGCTCTTCACTAACATCCTGACTCATCCAGCTATTATTTTCATTTCCTCCTCACCTCGCTAAATCCCACTCCAAAACCTACACCAAACATCCCTTATTTCACCACCCCTTCATGTCACCAAATTTTTCTCGAACAAACCCCTCGCTGCAACTGCAAAATCATACGCATTTTACTATCGCTACATTCACAAGCCTCAACATACCTGCATAAACTGTTTAACGCAACCGTCTCCATTACTCGTTCCAGGAAGTGTTTCCGCCCTCAGTCAACCGCCCTGTTTTTAAACCACACTCGTGCCGCTTAATTAGTCACATGATCTTCCTACTACCATCAAACAGCTGCCACAGGTTCGAAGAAAACTACTACTCCCATAATGCTATGCTCTATAACCAAAAACTCGCAAACCGAATAATAACTACCAGAATTCTCTCCATAATCATGAAATGAACAAATATATATACATAATTATCTCCCGACATCCATATATACAAAAACCTTGATGTTCATGTTCGAAACCATTAAACACAAACGTTTCTGACGAGCAAGATGTTACATCGTACGTGTGAGTTATACAAATAAAAAAGTCTTGTCATGTTAATCCAAAGCTTCTAGCTGGGTGCAATCCCACAGTAGGGCAATAATAATAAACAGTTCAGTGGGGTAAATGGGATGCACACCGTACGTTTTAATGATCGTCCAAGTTTTTTCATTCTTATTCCAAGTTGCGTGCTAACCGGATGCGTGCCTTGCCCTTGTGGCATGTTGATGCTAAACCACGTTATGCTGGGGCGTCATTACGCCCCAAGCCCAATTGCACAGCTTGATGGTGGATATACCACATTCCTCATATAATATTATTTAATAATCCATATTCATCCATATACTCAAAATATTCCATCCATTTTTAATTGCTTTTACTCCTGTTTGTTCACACGTAGGATGTCATGCAATTTCCACAGTTTCTTATGTTCGAAATGTGCCCATCCGGACTTCTTTTAAGAACACGACCAAAGCATGATTCATCAAAAGCAGTGTTTACTAAGACCCAATGCATTTCGGGCTTCGGGAGCCCTTCTTCAGGGGTAACTAAAAACAACAATAATACGTGCACTGTTAATACATTGTCCATAATGATACACACATCATAATCCATACTGGCAGTAAAATACTGATTGATGCCCAAACCTTCATCACAATTGTATAAATAATCATATGCTTCAATGTTAATGTCTACATACTTAAATGAAACCCTCTCATATCTTCCCCCCACCACACCATGTGAACTAATAGTGAACCCCTCCATGTACATCCCGGTATCTCACCCCCTTCCAAGCACCACACTCACAACTTCCCTGTTTTCAAACTCTACCACTTTTCCAAACAAACAATTCACATTACTTACACTTTCACCCGCTTTGCTTCTCTATCCTATCATCCTCATGTAACATTCACTATCACTCGCACCACCTTCATTTGTTTACCATATCACCCCACACTCCCCCTTGCTCTTCACTAACATCCTGACTCATCCAGCTATTATTTTCATTTCCTCCTCACCTCGCTAAATCCCACTCCAAAACCTACACCAAACATCCCTTATTTCACCACCCCTTCATGTCACCCAATTTTTCTCGAACAAACCCCTCGCTGCAGCTGCAAAATCATACGCATTTTACTATCGCTACATTCACAAGCCTCAACATACCTGCATAAACTGTTTAACGCAACCGTCTCCATTACTCGTTCCAGGAAGTGTTTCCGCCCTCAGTCAACCGCCCTGTTTTTAAACCACACTCGTGCCGCTTAATTAGTCACATGATCTTCCTACTACCATCAAACAGCTGCCTCAGGTTCGAAGAAAACTACTACTCCCATAATGCTATGCTCTATAACCAAAAACTCGCAAACCGAATCATAACTACCAGAATTCTCTCCATAATCATGAAATGAACAAATATATATACATAATTATCTCCCGACATCCATATATACAAAAACCTTGATGTTCATGTTCGAAACCATTAAACACAAACGTTTCTGACGAGCAAGATGTTACATCGTACGTGTGAGTTATACAAATAAAAAAGTCTTGTCATGTTAATCCAAAGCTTCTAGCTGGGTGCAATCCCACAGTAGGGCAATAATAATAAACAGTTCAGTGGGGTAAATGGGATGCACACCGTACGTTTTAATGGCACGTTGATGCTAAACCACGTTATGCTGGGGCGTCATTACGCCCCAAGCCCAATTTCACAGCTTGATGGTGGATATACCACATTCCTCATATAATATTATTTAATAATCCATATTCATCCATATACTCAAAATATTCCATCCATTTTTAATTGCTTTTACTCCTGTTTGTTCACACGTAGGATGTCATGCTACGTGTGAACAAACAGGAGTAAAAGCAATTAAAAATGGATGGAATTTTTTGAGTATATGGATGAATATGTATTATTAAATAATATTATATGAGGAATGTCGCCCCAACATAACGTGGTTTAGCATCAACGTGCCACCAGGGCAAGGCACGCATCCGGTTAGCACGCAACTTGGAATAAGAATGAAAAAACTTGGACGATCATTAAAACGTACGGTGTGCATCCCATTTACCCCACTGAACTGTTTATTATTATTGCCCTACTGTGGGATTGCACCCAGCTAGAAGCTTTGGATTAACATGACAAGACTTTTTATCTGTATAACTCACACGTACGATGTAACATCTTGCTCGTCAGAAACGTTTGTGTTTAATGGTTTCGAACATGAACATCAAGGTTTTTGTATATATGGATGTCGGGAGATAATTATGTATATATATTTGTTCATTTCATGATTATGGAGAGAATTCTGGTAGTTATGATTCGGTTTATAGTTTTTGGTTATAGAGCATAGCATTATGGGAGTAGTAGTTTTCTTCGAACCTGAGGCAGCTGTTTGATGGTAGTAGGAAGATCATGTGACTAATTAAGCGGCACGAGTGTGGTTTAAAAACAGGGCGGTTGACTGAGGGCGGAAACACTTCCTGGAACGAGTAATGGAGACGGTTGCGTTAAACAGTTTATGCAGGTATGTTGAGGCTTGTGAATGTAGCGATAGTAAAATGCGTATGATTTTGCAGTTGCAGCGAGGGGTTTGTTCGAGAAAAATTTGGTGACATGAAGGGGTGGTGAAATAAGGGATGTTTGGTGTAGGTTTTGGAGTGGGATTTAGCAAGGTGAGGAGGAAATGAAAATAATAGCTGGATGAGTCAGGATGTTAGTGAAGAGCAAGGGGGAGTGTTGGGTGATATGGTAAACAAATGAAGGTGGTGCGAGTGATAGTGAATGTTACATGAGGATGATAGGATAGAGAAGCAAAGCGGGTGAAAGTGTAAGTAATGTGAATTGTTTGTTTGGAAAAGTGGTAGAGTTTGAAAACAGGGAAGTTGTGAGTGTGGTGCTTGGAAGGGGTGAGATACCGGGATGTACATGGAGGGGTTCGCTATTAGTTCACATGGTGTGGTGGGGGAAGATATGAGAGGGTTTCATTTAAGTATGTAGACACTAACATTGAAGCATATGATTATTTATACAATTGTGATGAAGGTTTGGGCATCAATCAGTATTTTACTGCCAGTATGGATTATGATGTGTGTATCATTATGGACAATGTATTAACAGTGCACGTATTATTGTTGTTTTTAGGTACCCCTGAAGAAGGGCTCCCGAAGCCCGAAATGCATTGGGTCTTAATAAACACTGCTTTTGATGAATCATGCTTTGGTCGTGTTCTTAAAAGAAGTCCGGATGGGCACATTTTGAACATAAGAAACTGTGGAAATTGCATGACATCCTACGTGTGAACAAACAGGAGTAAAAGCAATTAAAAATGGATGGAATATTTTGAGTATATGAATGAATATGGATTATTAAATAATATTATATGAGGAATGTGGTATATCCACCATCAAGCTGTGCAATTGGGCTTGGGGCGTAATGACGCCCCAGCATAACGTGGTCAAGTAATGCATGTACCACAACAGCTTGTAATGCATCACTGGATGTCGGTCACTGCAGATTTGTACAGTGAACAACTGCTGGATGTACAAACAGTTGATGTAACACTGCTAACACAAACTTTGCTGGGTGCAACACAATGACCATTTCTCATCTGACCCACAGGTGACCAAGAACTCACTGCAGAGGATGGCACCAACCTGCAGAGCCAGTCCCCCCCCCCCCAGAACAGAGACAACTGGATGAAGACTCCCTGGATTCCTTGAATGAGGAGCTCCAAGCTGGCCTATCTGGTGTGGCAGCCCGCAACCAGTCCCAGACACCCATTGTCCCCACAACCACATCAGCTGCAGCCCATGACCATCCTCAGACAGCTGCTGTCACGGCCTGTGTGTCAACCACTACCACCACCACCACCACCACCACAGCTGGCCGCAACACCCTCCCTGCCCCAGGGGTGGAGCAGCCCACTACATCGACTGCGGAGGCCAGGGAGAGGATGCAGCGGGCCAATGTGAGGACCAGACAGGACCGTGGCAGCAGTGCAGGTGGGAGGGACAGGGTCATGCAGAGGGGAACTGATCCTGGGACGGAAGCCCTGGCCCACATCGACAGAGTCCTTGGGGCCTACCAACAGGCCCAGGGACGAATGGGCCGGTTAGAGGAAGAATCTCAGGAGCACCTCCTGCTGCTGAGGTCCATGGACACACGCATGGGACAGATTGTTGACCTCTTGGGGCAGCTAGTGGTGGTTCTGAGGGACAGGCCAGCGCAACATTCTACCCCTCCGCCTCCCCCTGATGGGCAGCAGGATGACACTTCATCATCCTCCCCTGCGTCCACAGAGGGGGGTGAGTCCTCAGACACCACTGTCCCTGCAGCAGTGGCCCCTCCAGTCAAGCGCAAAAGGGGCCATCCAAGGAAAGGCCAGGGGGCCTCACGTGCCAAAGCACCTGCCAAACGCTAGTCCCAGAGACAGCTATGATGGCAGACCACTGCACCACTGCATTGACCTTTGGACTATCCTTCACCACACTGCCATGTGAATGGCATCTATCTGTTGGACTGGGTCTCCACATCATTGTGGGGACTACTCAAGTATCTCATCTACCATGACTATCAACTCACTTCTTCAATTCCCCCTTCACATTTTCTCCACCCTCGCATGTCACAATTGTAAATAAATACACCTTACACACATGTTGTTGTGTCTGCTCCGTCTTTAATACAGGATGTGCAACCTTCACCGTGTAGGACATGGTCCAGGGGAATGGAATGTAGGTAGGCAGTGAGATGCTGAAGGGACCTAGGGAAAACTGCAGAACAAGAGTCACTTGTATGGGTGTGGCATCGCACACATCACACAACACTTGTCAACAAGGTACTCAGATCTACAAACTTTACACAGAGCAACAGTCACCATAGAGACATTCTGTATCACACTAACCAATGACACATACATTGGCAGGCAGCAATGAGTCAACACAAAGCTGCAGTCAGCAAGCTCACATACAGCCACACAGCAACTGCAACACCATCAGACCATTTTGTCCCTTCTACATCGTCACTCACCTTCAAGTGAAGTAGCGGGTGATGAGCTGTCGACGCATGTCGAAACCTTCCTCCTCTCCACTGCCCTCGTCACTAGATCCGGGTTGATTTGCAGGCGGGGGCCTTGGCTGCTCATCATCGTCATCCAGGATCAGGGGTATTGCCTTGCGAATGGCCAGGTTGTGGAGCATGCAGCACGCCACCACTATCTGACACACCTTCCCTGGCGAGTACATAAGGGCACCTCCAGTACGGTCCAGGCACCGAAATCTTGATTTTAGGAGACCAAATGTCCGTTCTATCACACACCGTGTCCTCCCATGGGCATCATTGTATCGCACATCAGCTGGCGTGACGGGATTCCGCAATGGGCTCAGCAACCACGGGCGGTTCGGATATGCCGAGTCACGTGAGAAACACAGGTTAACCTTGCAGTCCCACAATGCCACACGACAGCATGTCACACACACCCCACTCTAATCCACTATGCATACTCACCCACAAGCCATGCACGCTCCGGAAGAAGATTGGCCATCAGCTGAGGAACGATGCTGCTGCGCAAGATGTGGGCATCATGGGCTGAGCCGGGAAACTTTGCACACACGTGTGAGATGATCATGTCCGCCAGGCACACCACTTGAACATTTACCGAGTGTGAATGCTTCCTATTGCGGTAAACCTGTTCACGTGCCTGTGGTGGCACAAGCCCAACATGTGTGCAATCAATTGCACCAATGACATGGGGGATATGTCCAAGGGCATAGAAATCGCCCTTCACAGCCACCAACTCAGGCCCCTGGGGAAATGGACATATCTGTCTTTGTAGAGCATCATGGCCGACAGTACATCCCTCAGCACCATGCTGAACATCGGCTGTGACATCCCGCCTGCACTTGCGACCGTGTGCTGGAATGAGCCTGTTGCAAATAAATGCAGGCATGCCATCACCTTAGATGTTGCGGTGAAAGCTGTCGGATATGTCCGACGTGGCTGCAGGTGGGGCTCCAACATGGCACATAGGTTCTGCAGGGTTTGTCGGTCCAGTCTGAATTTGCGGATTATATCCTCATTCTCCATGTCTGCCAGGACTGTGAACGGACGATGGATATTGGGCCTCCTCCTCCTAGGACAGATCAAAGTGCACAGGTGTCAATACAAAAGACCATGAAATGTGCATTACATCAATTTTTTCAACAGACACATTGGCAAGTTTTACACATTGCACCATTAACCGACAGATCACTTCACAAGTAGGTACACATCAGGCACACTACTCGTACACCTGTCCCCTTACCAGCAGCAAGTATCTGTGCACTCCTCCGGCTCATTCGCATGCACAGTGTGATATACTAACAGATATGTGTGCACACCTGTGAGTATGACCCCCAGCACATGTTACTAATTGCAATACTACCCTAACACATCATGTTGCTGTCCCTGATACACCTCCCAACACAGGTTGCACATGGCACACATCAACTACACACTGACCAGCGGCTGAGCGTGGGGGACACGTGTGTGCATGTGCATTGCACAATGTGACAGTTGCTGATGCCCCTAGTTCAGTAAATCAGACAACATTGTGTGTTACATTGCACACACAGACATTGACCATTATCAACATATGCTATGCAACACATTAACTGGACAGTCTACATTTCATTACACAGCACATGTGACATGTGCAAGTGTATGTGCCCATGCAATGTATTGGCGACCCATCTATGGTATGTGTTGGTGACGTGGAGTGACATGTTCCTTTTGTGCATTTGCCCTCATGAGGACCCTTCAATTTTTGAGACACTGGGCACTGTACATGTTGGCCTATGCATAGAGCTGGAGGACATGTTAGGTGCAGCAAAGCTACTCCACGACTCCATTAACGCTCACTCCAGGCACTCTCTGGCACACATTTGGTGGTGCCTACCGCCTGGCCCCTGCGGACTGGCACCACCCATACCCCAGGCACGATTGCGGTAGACACAGCCAGATATGTATGTGACAATGGCGGTCACTATGCACCGCTACCCAAATCACGGTCACTCCAGGCACTGTCTGGCACACATTTGGCGGTGCCTACCGCCTGGCCCCTGCGGACTGGCACCGCCCATACCCCAGGCACGATCGTGGTAGACACAGCCAGATATGTATGTGACATTGGCGGTCATTATGCACCACTACCCAAATCACGGTCACTCCAGGCACTGTCTGGCACACATTTGGCGGTGCCTACCGCCTGGCCCCTGCGGACTGGCACCGCCCATACCCCAGGCACGATCGCGGTAGACACAGCCAGATATGTATGTGACATTGGCGGTCATTATGCACCACTACCCAAATCACGGTCACTCCAGGCACTGTCTGGCACACATTTGGCGGTGCCTACCGCCTGGCCCCTGCGGACTGGCACTGCCCATACCCCAGGCACGATCGCGGTAGACCCAGCCAGATATGTATGTGACAATGGCGGTCACTATGCACCGCTACCCAAATCACGGTCACTCCAGGCACTGTCTGGCACACATTTGGCGGTGCCTACCGCCTGGCCCCTGTGGACTGGCACTGCCCATACCCGAGGCACGATCGTGGTAGACACAGCCAGATATGTATGTGACAATGGTGGTCACTATGCACCGCTACCCAAATCACGGTCACTCCAGGCACTGTCTGGCACACATTTGGTGGTGCCTACTGCCTGGCCACTGCGGACTGGCACCGCCCATACCCCAGGCACGATCGCGGTAGACACAGCCAGATATGTATGTGACAATGGCGGTCACTATGCACCGCTACCCAAATCACGGTCACTCCAGGCACTGTCTGGCACACATTTGGCGGTGCCTACCACCTGGCCCCTGCGGACTGGCACCGCCCATACCCCAGGCACGATCGCGGTAGACACAGCCAGATATGTATGTGACAATGGCGGTCACTATGCACCGCTACCCAAATCACGGTCACTCCAGGCACTGTCTGGCACACATTTGTCGGTGCCTACCGCCTGGCCCCTGCGGACTGGCACCGCCCATACCCCAGGCATGATTGCGGTAGACACAGCCAGATATGTATGTGACAATGGCGGTCACTATGCACCACTACCCAAATCACGGTCACTCTAGGCACTGTCTGGCACACATTTGGCGGTGCCTACCGCCTGGCCCCTGCGGACTGGCACCGCCCATACCCCAGGCATGATTGCGGTAGACACAGCCAGATATGTATGTGACAATGGCGGTCACTATGCACCACTACCCAAATCACGGTCACTCTAGGCACTGTCTGGCACACATTTGGCGGTGCCTACCGCCTGGCCCCTGCGGTGTGTCACCACCATGGACCATGCCCTTGCAGCCAATGGGAAGCACCCTCGCGGGAGCCTGATGCAGATTTGAAAATCGCGGTAGGCGTGCACCGCCACTGCGGAGCCGGTCACTGGAAGCATTCAAAAGATGCACCAGCGCGGTAGCACGCGCCTGGCCCCTACGGTGTGTCACCGCCATGGACCATGCCCTTGCAGCCAATGGGAAGCACCCTCGTGGTAGCCTGATGTGGATTTAAAAATCGCGGTAGGCGTGCACCGCCACCGTGGAGCCGGTCACTGGAAGCATTCAAAAGATGCACCACCGCGGTAGCGCGCGCCTGGCCCCTACGGTGTGTCACCGCCATGGACCATGCCCCTGCAGCCAATGGGAAGCACCCTCGCGGTAGCCTTATGCGAATTTGAAAATCGTGGTAGGCGTGCACCGCCACCGCGGAGGCGGACATTGGATGTTTTTGAATGAGGCAGACCTGGTACACCAATTGCAGCACCCTGGGACCACTGACACAGCCCCAGGGGCCTATATATGTGTGGGAGGGTGCCCCACATTCCCACAGGTACCAGGGACTGCTGACTGACAACCCTCACCTGCTGCTGCTGCCTCCAGGGACTGCTGGCTGCCACCCTCCACCTGCTGCTGCTGCCTCCAGGGACTGCTGGCTGCCACCCTCCACCTGCTGCTGCTGCCTCCAGGGACTGCTGGCTGCCACCCTCCACCTGCTGCTGCTGCCTCAAGGGACTGCTGGCTGCCACCCTCAACGTACTGCTGCTGCCACATGTCCATTGTGATGTCGAGGACTCAGAAGATCCACGCCAGTCCCTTCACCAGCGAGGAGCTTGAGGTCCTGGTATACGGGGTGCTTGCACAGTACCCAAGGCTTTATGGTGGCCCTAATGTCGGGGTAAGTCTCCAAGACTGTGAGTGAGAGTGCAGGGTGGGCACACGTGAGGTGGAGGTGCCTCTGTATGTGTCAGTGGTTGTGGGGCTCTGACATGCACTGCCTAGCATGCTTACTACAGTGGGAAGGGCTTGGTGGGCTCTTTCACACGTTACCCTGCATGCCCATCCTGAGTAGAGGGACATGTTTTGTAGTGTCAGCCATACAGTGCAGCTGCATTTTGGTGATGCAGGAGTCAGGCCAGTTATTGTTTGTGTGAATGGCTGTGTTGCTCCCAATTTACCCACTCAGTGTCAGTCCACCTGCCCTGCACAGTCCTCGCCGAATGCCACATGTCCACATCACTGCATGTACAGTGTGTTCCATGTGTGTTTGGTTCACGCCTCTTCATCTAAGTACCATCTCTGCCCTGTAGATTGCACAGGAGCAGCCGTGTGAGAAGGGTGTGTGTATGATAGTTGTTATCACTCTATGTGAGTTCCAGGACACAGTGAGGCTTTCACAGGGCTAGGACACTTAGGTCTGCGCAGTGTTGGACACAGTGAGTCCAACAACAATACACATGTTTTGCTATCTTCTCTATGTGTAGTTGTAGGTAACTGCAGAAAGTAGCTGCGGGCAGACTACACGTCGCTTGCTGTGTTGGTATCCTGCATGTGAATGTGGAGGTACTGTTTCCACCATCGAACATGCATGCATGTACGTCTGATTGACCAATTACATTGTATCATGTTCACAGCAATTGTTGGCTCTGTTACAGTTGTGGCTGGAGTTTTGGATGAGTCACTCTTGTGCTACTGCATTTTCTTTGTGTTGTCATTGTACACTGTGTCACTGGAACCTCACCCCTCTTGTCTCCCATGCCTGCAGCTGAAGGTCCACCAGCGTAAAGCCGTGTGGAGGGCCATTGCCTCCAGAGTGCGAGATCTGTGTGTGTCAAACCGAAGGCGCACCCACTGTCATAAAAGGTGGGACGACATCTGCCGGCTGAGCAAGAACGTGGCCGAGATGACGCTGGGGCTGCTCCCTCGGACTGGCAGGTTGGCTAGGCGCAGCATGACACCACTAATGGTCCACATCCTGGCTGTCACACAACCTGAGCTGGACAGACAACTGAAGGAGCATCAGCAGCAAGCTAGGGGTGAGTATGTGTTGCAGGCTTCCTTTGGCTGGGAGTGGGTGCATGTGTCTACAGAGTGTGCAAATTGTCAGCTGTGTGATGTTGGTTGTGTGGTGCAATGTTTTGTGAGTGGCCTCTGTGCTGGGTGTATGTGCCATGCATTTGCCCAACCTGTGCTTCATGAAGTCAGTTTTAAAACTGTGCATCTCTCTTACATATGGAGTTGTGGCCTTCAGGTACCTTCTGCTGTGGGGTAGTGTGTGAATTCAGATGGATGGGAATGCCAGTGTGCCAACTGTGAGTGCGTTTCAATTAATGCGTGCAATTACAGACCTCAGATGTCTGCCAGTCAGACATCTGAGGCCAATGTGCAACAGTAGATGTGCCCATGAACTCGATATGGTGGATGGCATGTGTGCAGGGTCATTGTGAGCTGGTATGTTGTGGTCTGTGTGGTCCCCTACTGCTCCATCCATGTAGGTGATGAGCACCATGTTGTGGTGTTCATCCTTGCCACCATCGGGACATTGTGTGTGCACAGGCCATTTTGTGGCTGTGTCTGATGTGAGCCAACAGCAGGATGGTGTGCTGTGTGAGTCACCTGGGGCACTTATGGCAGGATGTGTGTTGGACATGCACCGTTGGCTTGATATTTTGGGTGGCAAGATATATGTGTGCACAGGGTGGCATGCGATGTGCTGCACACCTCTTCTAGGATGCAGATGTATTGGCACGTGATAGTTCTGTTGATGCCACTCATCTCACAGTACTTCTCTCTCCTATGCAGCATCTCCCGTATGTGCAGAGGGACAGGGGACGGACACCAGTGGTGAGGCATCCAGTGCAACAGCCGCACCGGAGCAGACTGACACAGATGTGACCAGCGCCGAGGAGGGAGACAGGAGTCTGCTAGAGGATTCATAGCCGGAGACACAAAGCTCTACGTCATCTGACGCCAGCGGTGACGCATCCATGTTGGGGGGTACAGGGAACGGGGACTCTGCCTCCTCTTCCGCCACACAGCGTCCAGTGCCCAGCCTCCCTTCAACCTCCACTGGTGCTGCCCGTGTCCGCACGAGTAGGAAGGGAAGAGTCACCTTCACCCCAGGCACTGCAGCCCCAGCCCATGTCAGCCCTGCTGCCCTCAGTGCTGAAGCAGTCGAGCTATTGCGCCAGCTGTGTGTGGGGCAGACAGCACTTCTCAATGCCTTCCAAGAGCACGACAAAAGTTGGGGCAGGTTATAGCTTTCATGGAGGGCATACATTCCGACGTAGGTGGGCTACACCGGACTGTGCAGTCCTTGTCATCAACTGTGACAGCAGCCCTGCAACAGGCACATAGTCAGGGAGCGGCTCCCATCACTTTGTCCGGCCCCGTGTCACTGTGCACCTCTGACGACAGTGACAATGCTCAGCAGACCCCAAAGTCCCGATACAGAACCCGCAGCACACAGGAGCAGCAGCAGCCCAAGAGTACTAGAGTGCAGACACCATCCCCACATAAAAGTAAGGCCACCCCAGAGCGCAGAGAGAAAAGCCCATCAGGCGACAGCAAGGGCCACAAAGCAAAGAAACAAGCATCAGGGTCACTGGCCTCACCTTCCTCCCCCGCCAAAGACTCCCCTGTTGCCTGCAAACATTACACAGGATGAGGGCCCCATGGATAATCCATCCTTGACCTCCACTCCCATCCCAAGCCCTGTGAAGCCAGCATGGGAGGACACTGTAGGGGGCAAACCTGGTGGACAGAGGGAGGCAGGGTGGCGGCAAACCCCAGGCAAGCGCACAGCGGGATCCAGCATGTCCCCAGAGGGAGGGTCACCATCCACACCAGAATCAGCTTTGGTAGTGGGGTCACCTGTTGTGTCCGCCCCAGTTCACCTCAATCCCCAGGCAGGGAAGCCTTTCAGGATCCCCAAGAAGTGCACCCCTCCACAATCTCCGGCACAGACTGTGTCTCACCAGGGCATGAGTCCACTTCCCCGTGCCACCACCCCACCTGGTCCAAGCAGCCCCCCAGCTCCCACAAGCAGAGATGGCTCTTCCACAGTTGTTCCTCCCACTGCCCAGGGCAGCCCTCCAACTGACCCCAACACACAGTCAGCTCCAAGTCCGACAGACAGCCCCATCTGAGTGGTGGTCACCCTCACACACCTGTCTGTCCACAGCGGTGCGTGTGATGCCCATTGTCAGCCCCATTACTCTGTGGCTGGGCATGGCATGGTAGAGTTGCATACATTCCCTGTGTAGCTTCTGATGTCACTACTCTGCACAATGTACTGGCCTTTTTGTTCACTGCTGTTTGCCCCCTGCCTGTGCAGCTTCTGATGTCCCCACTCTGCACAATGTACTGGCCTTATTGTTCACTGCTGTTTGCCCCCTGCCTGTGCAGCTTCTGATGTCCCCACTCTGCACAATGTACTGGCCTTATTGTTCACTGCTATTTTCCCCCTGCCTGTGCAGCTTCTGATGTCCCCACTCTGCACAATGTACTGGCCTTATTGTTCACTGCTATTTGCCCCCTGCCTGTGCAGCTTCTGATGTCCCTACTCTGCACATTGTACTGGCCACTGGCCTTGCTGTTCACTGCTGTTTGCCCCTTGCCTGTGCAGCTTCTCATGTACCTCACCTGCACTGTGTCCTGGCCACTGGCCTTGCTGTTCACTGCTGTTTGCCCCTTGCCTGTGCAGGATCTCATGTACCTCACCTGCACTTTGGACTGGCCACTGGCCTTGTTGTTCACTGCTATTTGCTCCCTGGCTGTGCAGCTTCTCATGGACTTCATCTGCACATTGTACTGGCCACTGGCCTTTTTGTTCACTGCTGTTTTCCCCCTGCCTGTGCAGCTTCTGATGTCCCCACTCTGCACAATGTACTGGCCTTATTGTTCACTGCTATTTGCCCCCTGCCTGTGCAGCTTCTCGTGGACTTCATCTGCACATTGGACTGACCACTGGCCTTATTGCTCACTGCTGTTTGCTCCCTGCCTGTGCAGCTTCTCATGTAAATACTGTGCATATTGAAATGCCCACTGGCCTTGCTGTTGCCCAAATTTGTTGTCTCACTATGCAAATTGTGAATAAACACAGTTGGTCCTGCTGTGAGTTGTGTCAGTGTCCTTCCTGAATGAAGTTGTTTCTGTGTGTGCATGGTTTACTGTGTCACATGCTCAGTATGCCACTTCAACATTGCCAATAGGTTGTCTCACATTTCATTTTTTTGCAGGGATGGGAGGCACTTCATTTCTACCTGACTGTGATACTTATGGGTGCAGTGCAGGTGGTTGGCAATGAATTCTTGTTGTCATCATACTTCTTTGCTCATGTTATCTATGGTGGACACATGTCAGGTTTGTGGGCAATGGCAGCACAGGGTGGGAGTTTGGGCACAGGCTTCCAGGCAGGCAGGCCAGGGTCATGGGGTCTGTGTGAGCTTCCTTTCTGTGTGCCAATCAGTGTAGGTGTATGGACATCTTGTGGTGATGAGTTATCCAGGTCCCATGGCTTACTTCCAATGTGTGCACTTGGGTGGTGGAGAGGTGCATGGTGTGAAGGGGGTGACTTTGTTGTAACTGTGGATATGTGTGCACCTGCATTGTCAACTACTGCCATGTGTCACCCTGGAGTGGTGTGCCTGTATGTGTACTTGTTGAGCCCTGTGGTTGTGTTTTGTGCACATGGCAGTATTGTGTGGTGCTGTTGTGAGAGGAGGTATGTGTGACATATCCTACTTGTGCTTGGCTGTCATGTAGTGTGTCACTGGGCCCTGTGTGTTGTGCAGCAGACATTCTCTTGTCCAGTATTTGGATGCCTATGTGTGGCTGGTCAGTGTTTGAGTTCAGGGCCTTCCTTTCATCCCTGTGCCTATACATGGGTGTCCTTGCTGTCTCCAGGAGTTGTTGCATTGAGGTGACCGTGGTTTGTGTTGACTGACTGTGTCAGCCATGTGTGCTGTGATGGGCTGTGTGTGTTCTCAAATGTGTCTTGTCTTGCATAAGCATCACACATGCTTGATGGTTGTGTCACTGCCCTTCCATTTGTGGGCACCTCACTTTGGCTTTCCTATATGTTGTCCTCCATTACTGCTGGCATGTGGTGTGTGTATGTGGCTGTGAGTCAGGGTGGTGTGTGTGTGTGTGACTTGTATGGTAGTGTGTGCAGTGAAGTGTTTGGTCCTCATCTGTGTGTGTGTACATTTTGGGCCTGGCCTCAGTGTTCTTGGCTTGTGTGTGATGTTGCTGTGGTGTGTGTGTTGGCTGGGGCCTGGGCTTTTGTGCTATGTGTTCCTGTGCAAAGGGTCCTGCTGTGGCTGTATATGCAGTTGTTGGGACGTGGGGCATGGTGTGGCTTTAGTTGTGTGGTTGTTGCGCAGGAGTGGCACTTGGGAGGCACATGTTGTGTCCCTTCAGGAGGTAGCTAGTGTGTTGTGGGTGGAGTTGTGGCTCTGTGCTATTTGTAAGGTGCCCTTGGCAGGCGCTGGCCCTGGGCTCTGCGTTGTGTGCATGGTTTCCTGCACACTGACCGCGGCGGTGACGTGACCGGGACATTTGTTCATGATGGCGGAACATGGGTGGGCAGTATGTGGCGAGGTGTGTTTGTCACAGGTGGGACATGTGTGTGTGCAGTGATGGCTGTGTGCCTGTCCCCACAGGGGTGTGTGGTGTTCCCATGCGACATTTTCCCACCCTGGAGCTGTGTATTGTGTTACTTGCACTGTTGTGTCTGTACGAACCTGCGGAGGCGTCCGCGGCGGACGATGGCTTGCAGGTGGTGTATCATGTACAGCACCGGGATGGCGTGTAGGGCAGGATCCATTGCGGTGTGTACCGGGTGTCTCTTTTCTGTCTCCGCTGTGGTGTCTCCGCCGTCTCTCGCTGTGCGGTTTCTCTGTCGCTGTGTGCTGCCATGTTTCCGGCATCGTAATATCTTCTGCGTACGGGACGTCATTCTGCACGGCGGTGTGTGGTGATTGGCTCCCTCCGCCGCGGTGGCGGGCGCACTTTGATGGCGGTCGGCGTCGCACCGCGGCGGACGGGAACTGGGCAATGTGTGGCCATCCTAATATGGCGGGCGTGAAGACCACTGGTGGCGTGCGGTAAATGGGTGTAACCGCCACCGCCGGCACCGCGGTCGTGTCTTCGTCCGCCATCGTAATAGGCCCCATAGTTATTTATTCTTGCAATTATTTATTTAGGACGAAAAATTTGAATGTATCTTTATTAAATTAATTTGTTTAATTGTTTATTACATTATTTTGTTTTAAACAATAACTTCTCTCTGTTCATGCCCTATGTATTGCCAATGTCATATTTAAAATTGTCACTTGATAAATGTTTAGTAGTTATTGCTTTTTGATAGTAGATCTCCCCACTTGCAAAATAAGTTAGAGGTATTCTGTTGGTGGGCTGAGGCAAAAAAACATAATAGAATTCTCTTTAGGTTGTTTTTTTAAATGTAATTTATACTAGACAGAAGGTATCCTACAGTACAATATATTAGAAGTGTATGTGCCTTAAGTAGACTTAGCCTCTGATAAGGCGAGCACAAAGAGTCAGACCCCATCTGGTGATTCATACTCACAGTGCAAAATTCATATTAAAGGACCAGTTGCCAGGTAGAAATGTAAAGAGGACTTATTTGGTAAACCAAAACACCTGCAGAAAATGTAACTTGTTATATACCCAAGGAAGTGACGACCTGCTGTAAAGTCACATTTTTAACAGTCATCTATCACAAAAAGAGGGTCCTGGGAGATTTATAGACCTGCAAGGGTTGACTCCCCAACCTGTAAGTCTACCAAACACAAGAAACCCTTGGGTATGAGAAACAAGCAACTACTACAGGGGAAGACCTAGTTTAAAATGGGGGGGGTCCCTTTTAAAATGACAAATTCCCTCACCCACCAGAGGTGGTATACTTCATCAATGGGAATCTCCTCATACCGAGATGCCTAGTCACAGTACGGACTACACCCCCCTCTCTGAGAGGGAGGAGCTCAGGGTTGTTTTCATATGTAGAGGAAGGTATACTAAATACCACAGTGATGAGCACAGGGTAGTGAGGGCAGCAGAGCAGATGAAAGAGATGATAAAACTGGCTGCAGGGTATGCAATAAACCCTTATTGGTGCATCCCTGGGCCAGGATTAAAAGCAGGGCACTCGTGGGAAACAAATATACCCGCAGTTTGTGTCAGTGTGTGGTCTTAAACCCTGAGCTCATCACTGTGGTATTTAGTATACCCTCCTCAAAATCTTAAAACATCTTTGAGCTCTCTCCATTCAGAGAGGGAGTTATAGCCTGTACCGTGCTCACACAAGCACTGCTTTCTAATTGAGACCACACATAGGACATTAAACTGCACATGTTAAATAGAACACTTTGCAGCCATACAAACAGCAGAGATATGCTAAAATACTTGGGCATGTCTATTCTCACAACAATATTTCTCACCAGCTCACACCATGTACAAACAATACAAGACATTCAACAAGGCGTTTTACACAGAACACATTGGACACATTCAATACAGTAGAGACATACGGACAAAAAATTGCAACTGTGCTCAAAATCTCTTTACCAAAAACATTCTCTTTGAAAATGGCTGCCAGTTCTATTCGGTATTTAGCGCTTTACTTTTCATGCACAGTTTATGAACTGTCAGTTACAAAGTGGTGTAACCTGGGAGGTTGACCGGAGGGAGACAAAAAGCTGGTCTGTGTTTTTTGCAAAGAATTCATTAGTTAACCACCTTAGAGTAGCAAAACTGTCAATGTTTCTTCTTGGTTGCACAGTTTTTATTTTAATTACCTGGCTAATCCATAATTGCTCTCAGCACATACCTTGGCCAAACGAGAGAAGCTGCAACTGACAAGCTTAGCTTTTTTATGCCATCTTCCTAATCCCTTGTTTGTAATGAAGCACTCCTAAGGGACAATTGAATGCATATATTTCCAGGAATCACTGCTTTAAACATGTTTATTTGTACACATAAAGGAACAATCAGCAAACACAATTTGAAAGTCAGGTCACATTTGCTTTGAGAAAGAATGTGACTTTTATAAAGAGGTGTGTGCTGAGATCAGAAACATATGCCAGACTAATTGAGTGACTAACTTCGAATAATACAAAGTTCAACACACAAAATGTTGAACACAAATATTTGACTGCAATTTTATCTAGTAATTTCTAAATATACATTATGCAATTTTACTAAATACTGCAGTGTTTGAGTAAGACATTCTGGTCATTTAAAACACGGTTCGTATCCCATCCTCGTTGCCAATAATTTTGTAGTGACTGAGCCGAGTCACAATTGAAATAAAATAAGTTGAACGCGCAGGAGCTTCTCCCCTGTAATCAATATTAAACTGTCAAAGCATCTCATCAAAGATTATGAATTCCACATACATGGCATTCCAAACAAGAATGTTTAATGAAGCTTGTTCCAGCAAGCAAAAACAAGCATACTATTCACAGATAATATTACACATTCCTTCCTCTTCCTTTCCAAATTATTTTTCTGCGTGTGCATCCGCATGGAAATCATTTACAAATATACCTGTGGGCACTATCTCTAAGAAAATATATGCAATAAAACATATCCAGTTGTTCAGTTTTGGTATTCTATTTAACAACGCATGTCAATAACCCGCAGCCTTTCAATTTGCGATGCTAATTTGTTTATAACTCAACTGTGTATTACAAATTATTCTTATAAATTACGTTAAATGCATGCACATAAAACCATCAATGTATTTACATCCAAATAGGAATATATAATGTAGAACATGGTATGGTGTTTCTCTCGTTTGTACATATAAAAATATTTGGGTTGTAGTGAAAACTGGATTTTTGATTGGGTGGAACTGTGCAAACTCTTTTCATATTGTACTGATTCTTACTTTTAAAAAGCATTCATAAAGTATAAAGGTATGGTCTGAAGTATATTGAATATTACAGTTTTTAGTGCACAACAAACTCATTTATTGCTCATTTAAAATGTCCATCTCTTGCTGTAATTTCCATAACCTTATTACCCGATGTATCCCACTTTATGGTCCCAGGACATGCTTGCAAGGATGCTCTGACGCCTGATCAGCCTCTTATGTAAAGCTATATTTTCGAATATCTCTACGGTAAAACCCATAAAAGAGTGATACCTATAATTTCCCCTGCTTTACTTGCTATCTGCCTGGTCAGATGTTCTGTGCTTATTCTTTCTTCTCATGGTTCAGCTGCTGCTTTTCAGGCTTGGTGAAGCCCCAGGCCATCAAGTGTTTCCTGGTGACGAGATTGGGCATGACTACGGAGTCTCCCCCAGAGACTTGGCACTTATTTCTGCTTGGAGTGATAGGTGGCATCCTCCCTCTTTGTCTGGAGCAGGTCACTGTGCTCCCAGGTGTTGTATTTGTGGCTCACGATTGAGTGGTGTTGTTGGAAATAACCCTTTATGCAGGGTTAGCCAAAACGTTTTGCCTTCCTCCTCCTCTTTTTTTGTCCTTGTTTTTGTTGGCCTTAGGACTCTTAGCACTTTACCACTGTTGATCAGTGCTAAAGTGCATGTGCTTCTTCCCTAAACATGTTTGTGATTGGTGTATACATGATTGGTATATTTCATTTACTTGTAAATTCCTTGTAAAGTGGTACTTCCTGTACCCACGGCCTGTAAGTTAAATGCTACTAGTGGGCTGCAGCACTGATTGTGCCACCCACAGAAATAGCCTTTCAAACCTGTTTCAGGCCTGCCACTGCAGGGCCTGTGTGTGCAGTTTACTGCCATTTCAACTTGATATTTAAAACCTACTTGCAAAGCCTTAAACTCCCCTTTTTAATGAATATAAGTCACCCCTAAGGTAGGCCCTAGGTAACCCTAAGTAACCCTAAGGTAGGACATGTACCTTTGTCTTTTGCATGTCTTGGTAGTGACAAACAGCCTATTTAATTTTTCACTACTGTTAGGCCTTCCCCTCTCATAGGATAGTATTGGGAATTTGTAGTGATTGAGTCCACGAAGGTTGGTATAGTTCAAGTAGATTTATTGAAGATAAGAACAAGACCATAACAAGATCATATCAAGACCATAGCTAGACCCCACCAGGAGCAGCCAGCATGCTGCTCAGCCCAGCCAACTGTGAACATTGACCGCTAACATTCCATAAGATGACATCATAGCAAGGTTCTACAGGTAGAGCAAGAAAAGCATTGAACTCAAGATATAACATATCCCCCTTTCTCCCAAATGAATAAAAGAACACCATGAGAGAGAAAGAGAGAAGAAACCAGAAAGAGAAAACTTAGAGGAAACAGAACCGCAAAACACTAAAGAGGAGCAACATCAGGTAACAGAGATGAAAGAAAACAGACATAGAAACCATCCTCCCTTCTTACACAACAGAAAAGAAGAAACCCACAACGCCAGAGAGAGAAGAAAGGAAGCACAAAAGACTGCCCCAAAGCACACCCACTGGCCAGAACAGGAATGAATGAAGGCTGAAAATGGAAAACTAACAGAACATAGGGCTACAGGCTGCGATGAACGCAGAAGAAGGAAACACGACAGAAAAGCAGAGGAAAGCCCAGAATCCACAAGAGACACGAGAAGAAAACCTCGGAAGGAAAACAGAAATGAAGAGAGAAAGAAGAAAGATGAGGAAGGATAGAGGAAACTCCTCACCAAGACACCATTATCAATACATAATGAAGCATATAAAATAAAGATAACAGTGTACACATAGCAATAAAAAAATACAATATAAACGGAACATACTTAGCAATAAAATCATGAAAAGCACTCAAATAGAGTTAAAACGTAAGCTAAATATGTACTCTCGAATGCATGGTTGAGAACCCATGACTAATCTCTTGAGATAGAGATGCGTTGTGCACAAAACTGGTAATGCTCCCCATACACATCTCAGTGTAAGGACCAACTTTGTATGGAAAAACCATACCGTGCACTGTAGTAATGTAACTGTGTTAAATACAGCACATATGAGTAGGTACTCAAGAAAAATTCCAAGCAAAAAAAATAGTGTATGGGTGGGAACCCATCTACTTAATGCAAAGGGTCAACACCCTTGCATAGCTCCCAGGAGGGAGGAAGACAGAGTCGTGCACACCCTATGTAGGGTAAACAAATAAAACTAGAGGTGTCCGTGTATGGACAACTAGTGTGGAGCTTCCACACTGTGCACTAAAGCAGAGTGAACGTTAGCTTTTTGGGTAGGAACCCGTTAACTGAAAGTATCTGGGTAGGAACCCGTACTGATGCACAGGGACTGACACCCTTGCATAGATCCCCTGTGGAAGGGTAAACACAACAATGAACATGTAATGCGTGTACAATCATACAGTGAGCAGATGGGACTTAGACCCATTGCTGGCAAATGGGACTAAAACCCATTGCAAAGATCCCCTGTTAGAAGGGAAAACAGAATAGTGAAATGGACTCTTGACGGTGTTTACCAACATGGCGTATACCTAGGGTCCATGGACAATAGAGTGTAAAATCACACGAACATAAGTTACAATCTTGTGAAGGATAAAACAGCATATTGCGAACAAAAACAAGTAGCCTGTTCAAAGTATAAAGAAAACAGTAAGCATGTAACATCCCACATAGGAACTTCAAGAGATATAACCGGTGAGCGACGACTCACCCGAGCTTTCCAAGCGAACAAATGCCCTTACCTAAGTGAACAAAATGTAAACATGCCAAGAAACAATAGAAAAATATGGTGTAGATATTAAACTGCCCCCGTGACACGGTGAAACTCCAAAAAAAAACAAAATAAGTTAGAGCTTCATGAGAGAATAAACAATAAAAAGAACATGCATCTGCGCTGCTTTAGAAAACAAATCCTGGGTCGCGGATGTGCCGGCGTTCATTGAGAAGAGGCAAAGACTTGAGTCAATAAGTGTCCCCTGCACCATGCGTAATCCGGGGAAATTTCTGGCTGCCCCTCAACTGTGTGCATGCGTACTGTAGCGGACATACACACGATGCATAAATAAAATAGAACCTGTAAATGCGGCAGTCAACTTGAATACAGCGACGTCACCGGTCTCAGATGGCAGCAAGCTCCGAAAAGGATAGCTTGACACGGGGCACAGAAAAAGTCCGATGCTTGAATGTTGACACTAGTTTCAACATGGCGGCACGCAAGGTTACGTGCACCGGGTGGCTCCAGGCGTGTGGATGCGCCAAACATTACCGCGCAGCAGTGCCGACGTGGCGAAGGCTGGATCGCCATGAAGATTCCAGGATTGTGAGGAAATTGCGCTAACGAAGTTACAGGTAAAAATGCGCGTGCTCTGGACAACTCGTGCCATCAATTTGAATCCTCACTCAAAACGGTTAAACTGCCATTGTCCCATAAATTGTCTCAAAAGGTATACATGCAGCCCCTGTGCCTGCCATGTGATATCGAAGCACAAAAACACTGTCAACGACCGTTACACCACACGGGCACGACACAAATGTTGCAGTCAGCTTTTTAAGGATCCACGTACCACTTGCGTGAAGCAGCACGCCAAAAGACCCACACAAACTGTAGTTTTAATGGCTGTTAATGTGGAACGACTACCTGGTGGGGTCTAGGTAGTCTTAACTTCACTTCGTGATACGCTGAAAACACCACTTGTAGACTGCAGAGTTGGCTGAAAGAGACATCCATATAGCAGTGATGCCTTACTTGAGTAGAAGGGTAGTTCCTGTAAACTTGTGCCAGAACACTCTATCCACATCCAAGTAGGAGGGTCACCTTGGTTGGCGTACAGATAAAAAATAAAACACTTCTTCCCAGACAGTGCAGACGTAGGTATGTGGCAGTTGAGCACAATGTCAGGCTTACTCTCACTGAAGGCGCAGCACTGGTGCAGCACTGGAGAACAACACGTTTAAGTAAGGCTTACCCTCACTGAAGGCAGAGAATAATATGCGTAGAGATGATGGGGAGTAGACGCCCAAGGTTGAATGGGCAGCGCTTGTAGTGGCACTTCCCCATAGGCACAGGAACGACTGGCAGACTCTGTGGGCGACCGATGGGAGGTCACTGGTGGGGTCACGATGGCAGTTGACTTAGCTTCGCTTGAGTTGCAGTAGGTCCTGTGTTTCTAATGTAGCTTGAGGTCTTGAAGAGGTGGTAGGAGCAGGTTCTTTTAGAAGCTCGTCGCCAAAAACTTGTAGTGATTGAGTCTACGAAGGTTGGTATAGTTCAAGTAGATTTATTGAAGATAAGAACAAGACCATAACAAGATCATATCAAGACCATAGCTAGACCCCACCAGGAGCAGCCAGCATGCTGCTCAGCCCAGCCAACTGTGAACATTGACCGCTAACATTCCATAAGATGACATCATAGCAAGGTTCTACAGGTAGAGCAAGAAAAGCATTGAACTCAAGATATAACAGAATTCCTGAATAATCTCTTAAACTGTGCTACCTGGAACATGTTATCCAAGGGCTTGTTGGCTTTCCCCCTGTTTCAAAGCCTCAGGGTCATCAAGGGCTTCACCACTGCCATGGGACTCTGGTCATCGTGAGTCCGGCGACTGCACTTGGCTCACTGCAGATTGTGCTTGATCCCCTGCTTGTGCTGTGCTCAAAACGTGCACCTGTTGGGAGAGCGATCAGGTGCCCCTTTTGTGCTTGCAAGTGTTTTATTACTCTCCTGAGCTCAGAGGAGTCATCATTCAGGTTGACCTGCCAATCAAGCTGCCCTGTTGAGTAGCTCCTGGTAGGGATTTCACACCTCTTTCACATCTCATTCAATCCAGGCACAAGCTGGGATTTTCTGCATAGGCAATGTAAATTAGACTCCATTAGTTTCAGGCCGGGTAAAGGTAACTTGGTAGAAATTATGTTTCCTTAATATTTAATAAAAATCTGACTTCACCATTGAATTTGATTTTTTTTATAACTATTAAAATTATTGTGTTAATGTTTTTTCCTCGATGGTCCAATTCCATGGTTAGCAATATTAGTATTTTAATCTGTACTCTGGTTTTCTACATAGGAAAGCTATGCCTGCGACAGCAAATATAGCTTTTTGGGCCTTGGCATGTGTCGTGTAGTTCCTACTAATCCATAGGATCTGCGCAGTATTTGGACAACATAAACTAAGGGCTTGTTGCCAAGGCTGATTTTGGACACCCCACAGGATATGTTGGCCTATAGACCAGCTAGCTCACAGTGCCATCGTAAGCCCCCTAACCTACCAGGGAGCGAACAGTTTCTGGCAATCTCTGAACATGACAACCTTGATCACTCAGGGATCATGGAAACAGTACAGAACCTTTCTCTCAGTCACTCATGCTTCCTTGCTCTCAGAGAAATATACAGAGAATACACAGTGGGACGTTTTCAAAAATATTTATTGAACCAACGTTATTCTTGCATAAAATACGTGTGCTGCAATGATTAGGAGACAGAAGCAAATAAAGGCAATTACAAGCACCAAAAGAGTGAACAGCAGATACATTTCTACCATGGTGCTGAAGCAACGAATATATGCAGGTATATATGCAATATGGTAATCTAACGTACTCGTACAATGTGGACCCTACTCTGAGTGTACCTAGAGTGTTAATGGGTGCAAAGCCAAGAGTCCCCCCTACAGACGATCCAACCCCATTACCTGATGGGAAAGAGTGAAGGACCCCATCTTGGTCTCGAGTTGGACACCCCTCACGGAATGTCAGACCGGTGCGTGGTGATTTCTATGCATCAGGCACCTTGGGTGTCAGCAGGAGTGCCTCCTCTGCCTATTTATCGGGATGCCTATTATTTATAATAAAAAGCAGCCTTCACGATGTGCGCACTAGATTAGTGATGCTATGGATATGTAGATAACGCTGACTCCCCGTGGATGAAGATAGGACGACTTTTGTACCTAGTGAGTAGAGAGGCCTAGGACATGATGTTCAAGGCATTGTGATAATGTTGTGCGAAGCTGGATGTATAAACAAAGTAGTTTCAGAGAAACTTATCCAACATTGTCGTGCATGCAAATGTGTGCAAAAGGTCACCGCTGAAATGTTATTTTCGAGGACAATGTGAGGAATGAGCTGCCTCATTATATGGGCCTAACTCGGGAACATATAACACATGGTAATATTAATTATCTACTTATCCCACTTTTAAATACCCTGATTTGTGGGCTACAAGGTCTTCATAGGGGTGACTTAACAATATTTGAAAGGGAGGTCTTTACTTGTCAAAAAGGGTTATTTTGACAAGTTGTACTGCAGGTTTTACACTGCAGCAGTTGGGCTTCAAATGTAGATCTGTAGCCATGTTTGCAGTGCCACTGTAGTGGATGGCACAATAGGTGCTGCAGTCAACAAATGGTATAGATCTTCCAGGCAATGGGTGCATTTTATTCATCGTATGCTAGGGACTTACAGGCACATTGAATGTGCCAATTAGATATAAGTCCTTTAACCATATTTAAAGGGGGAGCACATGCACTTACAGTGCTTTGACAGATATTCTGCTTGCTACAGATAACCATTGTAAAGCCTTGTGCATAGGGTTGGTGTGGTCATGTTGTTCAGCCCAAGCAGCATTTTTGATAAGTTGGACTTTGCTGATCAAGCATTTTGTAAGCACGATGAAGAGACTATTGGTGTAATCTAAACTTGACAGTACCAAGGTTGTTAAGGACTATACTCTATGGAGCAGATCTACCAGAAAGTGCTGCAGCGCAGCACTGCAAGCCCTTTGGCTGCGCCACGCTGCGGCACTTTCAGAGCACAGGAATGCGACATATTTACAATGCTATGTTGCATTCCTGTGCTCTCCCCTGTGCTGGCACACAAACAACTGCCATGCATCGGCCCAGGCACCCTTGCACCATGGTGCAAGGATGCCTGCGCCATGGGGAGATTGTTTTTGTGCAGGAAGGGGCATTTTACTCTTTCAATGCGTGCTGTAGAATGCAGCACACATTGAAAGAGGAAAAAACAAGGAGAAATGAAAACATTTCCCCTTCGTTGCGCCTCGCTACGTAGCATACTGACGCATTTCCAGGTTTACAAATCCTCGTAAATCTGGAAATGTGTCTCGTTCCATGGGTGTTGCATGGGAACACCCACAGCAACACCCATGGAATGCCCCTTTCACGCAAAATGCTGCATGTAAAGGGGCCTTATTTACAAGGACAGGAAAAGCCACACAGGGTGGCTTGTGTGGCTTTTCCTGTCCTTGTAAATATGGGGCAGGGAAATGCGCTGCCAGTGCGTCACACAAAGTGACGTACTGGCAGCGCAAGGGGCTTGTAAATCTGCCCCTATGGATGTAGCCCAGACTGATAAAAACATTTTTATAGAGGTCTCATCATGCTGACCTGAAATTCAAGTGAGAGTTTTGAGTCCTTAGTACACAGGCTGTGATCTTTGTTTTAGGGGTATTTAGTTTTAGTTGGTTTTACATCAAGGAGTCGACAGCCTGCATTCATTCAGTAACTCTGGTTGTCCAAAGGTCTGGAGATTTGTCCATCTTAAGAATAATTTGAGTGCCATGGGACTGATTGTGTCAGGTTAGTTTGAAAGAGTTAATTAGCCCTTGGACTGGAATCAGGTACAAATATGCTAAAAAGAAGAGGTGCAATTATTGAGCCATAGGGGACACCTATATTTTGTGAAGATGGTAGTGATAGGAATGGAGGTAGTGATACAATTTGTCTTCTCTCTGTAAGATATGACACTACCCATTTTAGTGCGGTAAACTTTATTCCTATATTTTGAAGTCTTGTGTAAGTATTAATGGGTGATTTACAGTATCCAAGGTAGCCAAGAGGTCAAGTTGGAATAGTGCAGTAGTCAGACGGAGTCTTCAGTGTTATTGAGATCACACCACTTAGGGGCCGATTAGGATGGCGGGCGGACTTTAGCCCGCCTGCCATCCCAGTGGTAACGGGACCGGCCGTCAGACATGCGCCGGTCCCGCAGCCCTGATTAGGATGCGACCGCCACCCTGGCGGTCGCATTCCGCATTTTAACATTGCGGCGGGTAGTGTTTACAGCAGCACCCGCCGCAATGTCAAAATGACATGTTGTGCATTTCCATGCACAACGTGGCAGGCACCGCACAGTGCCTGCCACCTTGTGCATGGAAATGGAGGGGGGTACCATGGGTACCCCCCAAGTGCACCCCCCACTCCCCCGGGGGCCCGCAACGGGCCCCCAAACCAAATCCCCGCCAGCCTTTCCATGGCAGCATCGCCACCATGGAAAGGCCAAACACCGCACGCATCCTAATATGGATGGCGGTGCCTGCTAGGCACAGCCACCATATCAGGGGCCAAGTCCGCCCGGCCGGCAATCTGAACGATTGCCGACCGGCAGAAAAGCGGCAGACACACTTTGCGTCTGCAGCGATACCCCCCGCCATTATAATATGGCGGGGGTATTACTCGTTACGATGCCGTAACGGTCGCCACCGCCGGCTCGGCGGTGGCGAACGTTACGACATCGTAATGATTCCCTTAGTATTTAGTCCTGAATTGGTGACTCTTCCAGGTGAGAATGCTGTTTGTTGCTCAAAGAGAAAGTTGTTTTCCATGACAAACTCTGAAATTCGAGAGAATGCTGCTTTTCAAGCAGTTTGCCAAGAAATAGTCTGTCAGTATGGACCTGTCATTTATTGGTTCCTCAGGGTCCTCTCCTTGCTTCTTTTGAATTGGTTTGATACAGGATGTTTTTGTTAATGTGGGAATACTGTAAACTATAGTGACTCATTCATTATTGCTTTGGTTGGGAAGTCTGCAGATGTGGGTTTCAACATATTCTGCAATAGGAATGGGGCCACTGGACAGCAGGAGATTCCACAATACTGACAGACATAGTAAGCTGTTAGACCTGTTATCCTTAGGGTGGTCTTTCCCCAGAATGTTTTCCTTCTGCCTCCAGTTTTTGCTGATTCTTTTTGGTGGCCTTAGGACTCTGAGCACTTTACCATTGCCAAACAGTGCTAAAGTGCATGTGCTTCTCCCCTATAAATGGTGACATTGGTGAATACCTGGTTGGCATTTTTGATTTACTAGTAAGTCCCTTGTAAAGTGGTATAACAAATACCCAGCGCATGTAAGTCAAATGCTACTAGTGGGCATGCAGCACTGATTGTGCCCCCCACATAAGTAGCCGTTCAAACCTGTCTCAGGCCTGCCATTGCAGTTTCTGTGTGTGCAGTTTACTGCCACATTGACGTAACATTTAAAACTGCTTGTCAAGCCTCAAACTCCCCTTATACCACATATAAGTCACCCTTATGTAGACCCTAAGTAACCCTAAAGGCAGGGTGCCATGTAAGTAATAGGCAGGACATGTACCTTTGTCTTTTGCATGTCTTGGTAGTGACATCCTGCCTATTTAATTTTTCACTACTGTGAGGCCTACCCATCTCATAGGCTAGAATTGGGAATTCCTTAATAATCTTTTAAGCTGTAATTCCTGATCAGAGAGGAATAGCTTTTTCATGTTTCATATCTTTGGAATGGTAATGATAGATTCTCCTTACTGGTGAAGTTGGATTTAACATTACTATTGTAGAAATGCCACTTTTATAAAGTGCAAAAACAATTGATGGACAGAATGCAGAACAATGTCATACATTCAACCCAGTACAGAGATCTGGGCCTAAATCCATCGTTTTTTTGCTCACCATGCCATTCCAGTTTGGACCCAGCCATATGCAAATCAGTCTTGACCCTGCGCCCAATGGGAACAGTCCAGCCCGAACTGCCAAGCCAGGTCCTCCCTAGACTGGAAACAAGCATCCTAGGACCGGTTTCGGGCTTTCAGCCCTCATCAGCCAGGATAGCTTGACTCCAGTGGCATGGAGAGCACGGGACCCACGTCTGGGCATACCCGTCCCACTCCGGGTGACAAATGCAAAAACAACAATTGATGGACAGAATGCAGAACAATGTCATACATTCACCCCAGTACAGAGATCTGGGCCTAAATCCATCGTTTTTTTGCTCACCATGCCATTCCAGTTTGGACCCAGCCATATGCAAATCAGTCTTGACCCTGCGCCCAATGGGAACAGTCCAGCCCGAACTGCCAGGCCAGGTCCTCCCTAGACTGGAAACAAGCATCCTAGGACCGGTTTCGGGCTTTCAGCCCTCATCAGCCAGGATAGCTTGACTCCAGTGGCATGGAGAGCACAGGACCCACGTCTGGGCATACCCGTCCCACTCCGGGTGACAAATGCAAAAACAACAATTGATGGACAGAATGCAGAACAATGTCATACATTCACCCCAGTACAGAGATCTGGGCCTAAATCCATCATTTTTTTGCTCACCATGCCATTCCAGTTTGGACCCAGCCATATGCAAATCAGTCTTGACCCTGCGCCCAATGGGAACAGTCCAGCCCGAACTGCCAGGCCAGGTCCTCCCTGGACTGGAAACAAGCATCCTAGGACTGGTTTTGGGCTTTCAGCCCTCATCAGCCAGGATAGCTTGACTCCAGTGGCATGGAGAGCAGGATGCTTGTTTTTGGTCCAGGGAGGACCTGGCTTGGCAGGTCGGGCTGGGCTGTTACCGTGTGGAACAGGGTCAAGACTGATTTTCATATGGCTGGGTCCAAACTGGGGTGGCGTGGTGAGCAAAAGAACGATGGATTAAACCCAGATCTTTGTGACTGGGGGTGAATGTTTGCATTGTTCAGCATTCCATCCATCATTTGTCTCTTTTGCTTTTGTCACCCTGAGTGAGAAGGGTTTGCCCAGACATGGGTCCCGTGCTCACTGTGCCACTGGATTCAAGCTAGCCTGGCTGATGCCCCGAAACCAGTCCCAGGATGCTTGTTTTCAGTCCAGGGAGTACCTGGCTTGGCAGTCCGGGCTGGACTGTTCCCATGTGGAACAGGGTCAAGACTGATTTGCATATGGCTGGGTCTAAACTGGGGTGGCATGGTGGGCAAAGGAACGATGAATTAAACCCAGATCTTTGTGACTGGGGTGAATGTTTGCATTGTTCAGCATTCCGTCCATCATTTGGCTCTTTTACTTTTATAAAGTGGACATTTCTCTGCACTTATTGCTCTGTGTGCCTGACAGCCTGTCTCCAATACAATTTCTGGGCTGGATGACAGCTACACTTTGTGCATTCCCTCGAGACAGCTACAACACAGGAAGGATAGGTTGTCTGAGCACCCATCTACACACATCTGTATTCTGATGGCCTTGCCTGGGTAGGATGGAAGAGAGGGGCTAACACTTCACTTGAATAAGCTGTGTTCTGTTCCCACGCAAAGTACTGATTACCCCCTACAGATAGCCTGGCAGATGGAACTGGGTTGAAAGGGATCCTTCTGCACTTCAGAGAGCTGCTTTGAAATCACGCCCACATCAAAGGCACTATTGGGTATAAGTACTGGGTCTCTCACCCCCTAAAATCAGACAAATACTGGACTTGTTAATGAAGCTCTGCCAGAAGAACTGCTGTGCTGCTTAAATGAATCAACTGGACTGCTGATCTGGAAGGCCTGCTTTTCTGTTTGTTGCCTTACTGTCTGCTGCTCTCTGACTCTGCTGAAGAAGAGCTGGACTCTGCCTTCACTCCAAGGATCTCCAAGGGCTTGTAGGCTTGCGTCCTGTTGCTTGAGACTCAGGAATATCAAAGTCTCTACCACTGTTCCTAGTCCTGGCCCCTTATTATACCTCTGTAAAAAAATGTTGTCCAGAGATTTTACTTTTTGATTTGTGTTTTTGGATCATTAGAGAAGTAATTTAGCTTGAGTAGACATTGCTAATCCGGGCCAAATTTTTCTGAAAGACATTTTTAAAAATGGCAGATGTATTGCACTGATGATGTAATATTTCAGGAACCATGAGACCTATGTACTTCATTTTGGTGTCAAAACATAGGTTTTGGGGGTCAAGTAGTCTTATAGAGACAGAAGGTAACTCCTTAGAGCAACCCTTCTGCCATTTTCCAAAATGGTGTCTCTAAAATGATGTGTTTTAGGCATCTTATTGGTAATTTATTTTAATATTGTTTTTGTTTCAGGTTTTCTGTTGACTCAAACTCTTAAACATGAGTGAAGCAGGTCGTAGCAGAGGATCTTTACCTGCTGACCGAGTGTTGCTAACTACAAAAGCTGAGGACACCTTCAACAAAGAACAATCTGTCATATGCCAAACTAATCCGAAAGAAAAGCTAACATCAACTGCGGCTGGACAGAAGAGAGTTTGAGATACTGCAGAAATACAGCAAGACGAGGTTCACAAAAGATTGAAACTAATGGTTGAAGAGAATAAAATATTTTATCATTGTAACAACAAGTGCTACAAGTCATATACAATGGAAAAAAGCCTGAAAAAAATTGTCAAAAAATAGCAGAAACAAGGGAATCACAACAAGAATATGAGTCTTCTGAGAAAGCGACGACAACGAAATCCAATGCCCATCCTCTTAGAAGATTGATGACTACCCCTTGTACACCTCTAACAACTGATCAGAAAGCAAAGGATCTTCAATGTCTTATCTGTGGTTTAACCAGAACAAGGGCCAAAGGGATTGACAAAAGAACAAAGTACAGGATATGTGAGTCTCAAAGGGCAAACATGTTTTATCAGCAGCTAGTTTCTTCCAAGATGAAGTTTTAAGCTGAGTAGCTGATCTAAACAGCGAGGTGAATGTATTTGCAACGGACTTGTATGCCCACCCTACCTGCATGCGTGTATACCTTTAAGAAAATATGAATGTACAGTGAGCTCCCAGCAGCAACGTAACCACCAGCCTTCAGTTAAGTTTGCTCTCTTTGAAAAGCAAATGAAGTTTTAAAGACAGTCTTGAGTGATGGCTATGGGTTCACACTCAGGGGTATATTCACAAGAACGTGTGCTAAACAACTCCAAAAAATGTTAATGCAACTTTAACCATCGCAGTCCATCGTGGGAAAATAACCCTGTGTTAACGTGGAATTCACAACACGGCGGTACCATGCGATAGTCTCCCGAACCACCTCAACGGAGATAAAAACACAAACCCCAACACCAAAAAACGTGCGATGAGACCATTCGCGATGAGGAAATCAGCGATAAGCAGCGCCAGGCCTGCCATACACACACGGCAGGCGGGAAAATCACTGCAAAAGCAGAAAAAACACAAAAACACAAAATGACCAACACCGAAGCACCATGGAGGCAGCCGGAGCAGGCGCAGAGGACGAGCGCAAACCCACAAGCACCTCGGACGACCAGCCCGGGACCTCGGGGACAAGGAAGGGCAAGGACAAGAAGAAGAGGAAGACGAAGTTTAGTCCGCAGGAGAATAGGATCCTGGTCACGGAGGCGATAGAACACCATCAACAACTGTTCATCGCCTCCAATGTGTCATTGGGCACCAAAAATGGATTATGGCGGGCCATCGTGGACAAGGTGAATGCCGTCGGAGAGCACAAGAGGTCAATGGACGAGGTCAAGATGCGATGGATTGACATCAAGCGCAAGACCAAGGAGAAACTCGCAGGCAACCAGAAGGCAGCAATGCAGACTGGAGGTGGGAGACCAGCGCCACAGCTGGAGCTGGATGACATGGAGGAGCTGGTGTCGACAGTCATCAGTGTGGAGACCGTGGCAGGAGTCGGGGGACTGGACACTGCTCGACATGACACAACACCACAGCAACAGGGTCATTAACCACCGGGTACTGGGGGGACGGGGGAGATGGCCACAATGGCACACATGCACACTCAAGCAGAGCACAGTGCACACCCACAATGACTCTGGATCATGGCCCTGATCTACACACTGTCACAATGTACATTGCCATGCTGTCTGAATGTCAACATGTACCATGCGGCCACATACATGAGGACACATTGTAACACAGCATCTCCCCTACACATTGCAGGGGCACCGTCAACGCCACCTGCAGAGCAGTCCCAGCCACTCTTCACTGATGACGAGGAGGACACCACCAGCATCGACACCCAAGCCCTCCAAGACATCATGGAACTCATCCGCAAATCACCTCCAGGACCAGGGCAGCCCAGCTGCATCGAGCAGACCCCACCCACTCCACAAATCACCCAGCAGGAGGCACCCACAACCCCGGCTGTCTCCCAAGACCCCCCCGAACAACACATGGCCTTCCAACGCCGTGTGTTGGAGGTCCAGAGGGAGATGGCTGAGCAGGTGCAGGTGGGGTTCGACCTCATGGCTACCAAACTGGACACCATTCATGGGTGTCTGAGTCCCATCAGGGACCACCTCCAGTCCCTAACGGACACCCACACACCACTCCATGGTCTCCAACGAGCCCTGGCTGACATTGCTGGAGTCATGACTCGGAGACAAGAGCACCTGTCCGTTCAGAGTGGCTCCAGCGATCTCAGCCAGGAGATGGCACGCATGCGGAGGCTCATGGAGGACATGGTGCGGATGGAGGCGGAAAGGATGGCAGCCACCGCTGCACATCAGCGAAATGTAGCTGGGATCTACAATGCCCTGCATGTCCTCATCATGGCATTAGTTCCACAAGGCGTGGCGCGGATGAATGCTGCTGCCCCTACACCATCCACATCTCCACCCCCTGGTGTGTCCATGCCCCACAGTGGGGAAGACATTCCACCTCCAGCACCTGATGTGTCACTGCCACACAGAGCGGCCGGCAATCCACCTCCGGTCCCTGATGTGTCAGTGGCACACAGTGCTGCAGCCAGAACAGCACCACCCACAGGTGGGGCAGGGCACACATCCGAGGACGAGGACGTGGCTGGATTTGGGATCAGAAGGAGGCACTAGCATTCATTTCCGCCACCTGGCCTGTTGCTCCTTGGTGCCGCACATGGCCCCATGACCTCCCACTGACCCCTGATACACTCTGCGGCACTCACCTTGCACCACGACATGGACTTCCATATCCTGTTTGGTGACCAATGACACGGCGACCAGACTGCGGACTGTACTCTTCCTCATCCTCTGTCCTTGTCATTCCCCGATGGACTCTGGCTGGCCCTCCACGGGCCCATATTGTGAAGTGGGGTTGGCATGGCCCTGTACTGCTCCAGCTGCTGAACTCCACTGGATGTGCATTAAACATTCAGGAACGCACTGCTGTGTCATGTCTTTCATCATTCAAGTATGAATGTGTGGATGAATGTAGGGTCAGTGATTCCCCCTAACGTCAATGATGCTCATCTAGTGGGATTCCAGTCACAGTGTGCTACGTTGCCGATTGCGTTGCGGGTGCCGTAGACACCACAACAGGGACACACGCATTAGTCACTTCCTTGTCCAGACATGGACTGCACCAACCCCACAGCCCCCGAGTCATTGTTGCAAGCACTGCACTGGTCCGGCATACGCCAGGACAGACCACTCCACTTACGCTCCGAGGGGGGGCCACATAACCACATGTCACAGGTTTACACACTAGTGGTCTGCAGGTCGCTGGTCTAGTTGTCAGCATGTCACGGCCACTCCCTGATGGCAGGTTTGCACACACACCACACCCATCCGGTGCAAGCATCACAGGCCATGTGACCCCGAGTATATGAGGGGCCGGCAACGTCACATTCCCCACTGCCGGAGGTGACTGGATGACGGACGTACCACGGGGCTCAATCATGAAGGGCCCATGAGTTGTTGCGCACAGGGTTGGTGGCACCCGAAGCCTTGCCGCTGTCACGGGCCTACCACCACGTGGCGCTGACTGGGGTTGCACAGGGTTAGTGGCACCCAAGGCCTTGCGGCCGTCACGGGCCTACCACCACGTGGCGCTGACTGGGGTTGCACAGGGTTAGTGGCAACGAAATTGCTGAGCGGGTGTGCAGCCTGCGATGATGACGTGTGCAGTGATGTGGTCTCTGCCATTGATGCCTCAGGACTCAGCGCCATGTGTGGGACCTGCTGGGCCGCGGTGCGGGTCCGCATGATGTGGAGCATGCCATGGTGGCGGGACCAGGCCTGGAGCTTGCACAGGCACGTGGTGTGCCCACTGGTGGACACACCGTCAGCGAAAGGTGAGCAGTGGGGCCTGGGTGCGCAATGGCGGACAGCCAGTGCTGGCTGGCGGGAGGGGGTAGGGTGCGGCTGCATGTGTGCGCAGGGGTGGACATGCGTTGTTGCTGTGTGCAGTGGGATGGACTCTGACATGATTGACTCTTGCCTCGGTTACAGGTTGCAGACCTGGTGGCTTGCAGTGTATCCCGGCACTTGTTTGGAGACACACCGGTGGCAGCAGGTGAGCAGTGGTGCCTGGGGGTATGGGGGCAGCAGTGTCCTTCCTTCTCTCTCTCTCTCTTTCTCTCTTTTCATTTCACTTTCACTCTCCCTTCCTTTCCTTCTCTCTCTCTCTCTCTCTCTTCCTTTCCTTCTCTCTCTCTCTCTCTCTCTCTCTCTCCCTTCCTTTCCTTCTCTCTCTCTCTCTCCTCTTCCTTTCCTTCTCTCTCTCTCTCTCTCTCTCTCTCTCTCCCTTTCTTTCTTTCTCTCTCTCTTTCTCTCTCTGCCTTTCTTTCATTCTCTGTTTTTCTGTGTCTCGCTCCTTTGATGTGCGCATGACACACGTTCTGATTTTGTGCTTTATTTTCCAGGCTGTGACATCAGGATTGACCCAGACGGACCCGACAGGAGTCTTCCGCATTGGTGTTTTGTGTTGTATTTCAATGAAGTTTTTGGTTGTTACTTCAATGATGAGTGACTGTTTCCCATTCTTCTGTCTCAACATGTGTGTTTCTGTTTGTCATTGTGCAACGTCATGCGCTTTTTGTGGCTCTTGTGTCGTGCACGGTATGTGTTTGTCCGGGGGCGGGGGGCTTGGGGGTTGTGGCGGTGGGTGTTGTGGCCCTCATGGGTCTCCGAGCTGCATGATCATTGTCTCCATGGCATCTGTGGGTCTTCAGATGTGGCTCTGACCTGGGCTCCCTTTCATGCTGCAGGTAGTCGTCCTGCTCAACACCAGCAAAAGGCAGGTGTTAATTCCCTGCTGCTACCGCGGCTTATCGCCTGTTTTTGGTTCGCATCACAGATCTGGCAGTTCGTTGTGAAAGTGGTGTTGTGGTGTTTTGGTGTGTTTTTGCATGGGAACGCCTACTCTGCATCTCATTAGGGTTAGTTGGTGGTGTCACCCGTGGAGGTAAATGTTTAGGCGGTTATCGCGGGAATACTTGCGTTGTCTGCAGTTTGCAACCGCTTGTGAATGGGATGTTAAATCTGTCACCACTTTTGTTGCGTTAAGTTGGCGATAACTCGGAGATAAGTCCTTGTGAATATCCCCCTCAGTGAGATCAAGGAAATAATGGTCATTAGTGACGAAACTGTATTGATCCTTAATAATAAAATTAAGATTTTTCTTGTTGCCAAAATAAGATCACAGGATACAGTAAAATCAGCAGGAACCATTTTAAGAAATGTCCTGAAAGATTTAGATTTTGGACCTAATGCCAAATTTTGGGAATGCCCCAGAGCTCTGCAAAGCATGAGAGTCAACAAGAATGCCTGATGTTGTCTTAACATTTTTTACATCATTGTTTAATATCAGCAAAGCAAAAATGTTATAAACTAAAGTTCTTGAGCTCGAACAGAAGCTCACATTATTGATGATGGCTTTGAAGATAACAGCAAAGAAATGGAAGAAAATCCCATTAACCGACAGGTTTATGCTGTCAAAATGTACTGTCATTTCCAAATCATGTTTTATGAATTACATCACAACAAGAACCCACTACACATGATAACTGCCCACACAATCTATGACAAGTGCAAAAGTAGAAAGCTAATCACTTCAATGAATAGGACTGGTGTATCAACAAGTTACAATGACATAGTATGGAGCAGGAACTTGTTAGCAGCCCATGTTGTAAAATCTTGTGAATCCAACAGCACACCACTTCCAAGTCACTTTACCAGGAAAGGATTTGCAATTGCTGCTCTTTTGATTTTGTAGACAGCTCTTCTTTGTCTGGAACATCCAGCACACATGATACCGCCATGTGCTTTTTCAAGACTGTACCAATGAAGTAGCTGCTGGAAAACAAGCTGTGACAGCCGTAGTCATAAACAAATGAACCTGCAAACTTAAAACCCAACTGCCTTGCCAACATGTGTAAAATCACTACAAGCCATCAACACATCCCGGTGCACCAGAAAGTTTAAAAGTGAGTTAGGACATGGATCTTCTTCTACCTGATGCAGCCATCCGCAAAGCTGATTTAACTGAATTTATCATATCGCTTATTCAGTGCGGACTGAAGGATGAATGTGGGCTGGAATTCATGCTGTGATCTCCCAGAATACCTTCCCACTGAAGGAGGTTGGGTTTTTACCAGTAATACCATCTCCAGTCACAAACTACGCAAGAGTATACACAGCCCTAAAAAAATTCCAAAATGTGCATGCTTAGCTTGAAGACCAGCCTAGCATGCCGATTTTCTGCAATTAAGGTGTTCTCCATATAATAGCTGACATTTTTATGAGCAATCCAATAGAATTTGATGATCTTTATCAAATGCTGGGTGTTTTCCACATGCCAAAAGTTGTGTTGTGGTGTTCAGGAACTTAGGTGTCGATTCCGATCTCGGTCGGAAGGCCTCCGAATCGGAATTGGCTTTACCGGATCCGAGTCGGAGGCTTTGATTCCGACCAAGTCGTACAGAGGTCCGGACGCCCAAGTACGATGCGAATGAACGCGAAATCGCCGACCGAATCATTTCCGGGTCCGAACCGCTCTGTACGACTCGTTCGCACTCGATTCGTACCGTGCAATGGAGACGTTTTACGACCGAGCCAGTACGATGCACGGTCCGGACAGCCAGATCGAGTCAGAGCCTCTGACACGTAAAAGCTCTGGGAAGCGGACTTCGGTGGTCCGTGCCGGACCCCCCTTCACCCGTAGCCTTACGAGTCGGACACAGGGGGGACCCAAGGATCCCCCCTATACATGCATATACGGTGCGGATGGCACCAACGCATACCCACTACAGGGGGCACCCTTTTGCGCAACGTACCCATTGAGTCAATGGGAGCCCATGTACGCGTCGTACGACCGGCTCCCATTGACTTCAATGGGAGTCCGACCAAACCGAGTCCGGCAGCATGCGGCCGCATCGTACTCGC
Organism: Calotriton arnoldi; assembly: GCA_963921515.1. NCBI lineage: Eukaryota > Metazoa > Chordata > Amphibia > Caudata > Salamandridae > Calotriton > Calotriton arnoldi. Next base: position 144,712 of record CAWUFW010020363.1, read on the forward strand.
TCGGTCGGACTGCAGGAGTCCGGCTCGGTCGGAAAACAATCCGGATCGGTCGGAGTGCTTTCCGACCCAGATCGGAATCGGCCCCAGAGATGTGGCATAGACAATGCACTTATTGAGGCTGAAATATTTGGAAGCAAAACTGTCCAGTCAGTATTGAGCGGAACTCATTATGTTCGTTCGTTACAAGGGGAGACGTCCATTACAACGCAGGCATTACATCGCAATGCCTTTACAACTCAACTTTCACAACGCAACTACCATTACATTGCATGCCATTCCAACGCATGTGCCATTACAACGCATGCCATTACAACGCACCCCATTACAATGCATTGTAAGGTAAGTATTCGATGTATTTGAGGTAAGTTGTTATTTGTGTTATTTTTTAATATTTAACATAGAATGAGTAATAGTATTTTCTATTATTTTTTAAAAATTTACATTTTTTGTATGGTAAATTGGGGATTTGGGGGAGGGAGTTTATTAATACTCAGTTAATATTTTTAATACTAGAGTATTTAATGTTATTCATATATTGGTAAGTGGATTTTTAATTTTAGCAATTTTTTTAAATTATAATAAATATTATATTGTAAATAAATGTAGAATAATAGTTTATAAAAATTTAAAAAATAGAGTGGTTGTGTAATACAAATTATCTATAGTTTAAGAATATAGGGGCCCATTACGATGGCGGGCGGAAGCACAACCGCCGTGCTGGCGGATGCAAAAACCACCAGTTACCGCCGGCACGCAGCAGTCCACACGCCCGCCCAATTATGATGCGAAAAGCAGGCCAAACACCGCCGGCAAGCCAGCAACACCGTCCGCCATCAAAGTGCGCCCGCACACGTAGCGGCGCAGCCCAACTGACACACACCGTCCGGACGAAACACGCCCCGCCCGGCGCATAAATTACGATGCCGCAAACAAACGGCTCCCACGGCAAAGAGACACCGCACGTGAAAGAGAGGCGGAAACACGGACGCAGAGCACGGACAACGAAGAAGCGGCACCCCGGGCATGAATCCAGCACTGCAGGCCCTACCCATGCTTCTGCTGATGCACCACCAAGGACGCAACGTACCGCGGAGACGCAGGTAGGCACACACACAACAAGTGCACGCAAACAGCGCACACAGTGCAAGGGCGGAAAAGCGGACAACCCCCACCAGCGCGTGCACACTACACATCCACCATTGCATCCACATATGACACACAGGCCAAATCCTAACATCGCAGAACACATGTGTACACACCACCTGGGACTAGGAACCAACCACCCCGTCACGGCCCCAAAGCGCCGATGACGCCGCCACACATGCGCACAACGCAGAGGCCAACCGCAGCGCCATGCATGCGTCGCACACAGACACAGGGACACAACCAAGCAGCACACACATCAGCCCCACCCCGAACGCACATGACACGTGACAGGCCGGCCACAGACATGTCCCCAACGCCCAATTCACGGACAACACCCAACGCCACACAACCGACGCACACATGTCAGTGAAGTCACGCAACAGCAGGACACACCCCAGTGTAACAAACATGGCGAAGCACACAGCGGCGGCAACACCAACTAGGAGAAGCAGGGCTCCTTCGGGAAGAGGAACGCCAGTACCACACTGAAAAACCCATACCACCCTGCACATATGAACAAGACACATGAAACGGAACACCAAAGAGCCCGGGGACCGACAACAGGTGGCCCAAGAATTACATCCACACACAAGGCCCAACGCAGAGCGGAAAGGCAGCCTGCCGCCCACACAAGGGAGAGCAGACAGCACTGAATGACCTTCCATTCCAACACCGAAACCACAGCCCTACGACAGAAGCCGGTGAATACAGCCATTGTCCAAGAATAGACCAACACAGGCATGCCGAGGAGACCGACCACAGGGCAGATAGCGCATATCACAGAAGCACACAACGGACGGGAAAGAAAGAAGAAAACACTCCCCCATGTCGGCCACATGCAAGTTAATTGGAAGGAGTCACACAGCACTGACCTTGAACTGTCTGAGAAGCATGTGGGAAGAGGGCCCGTGTCCTCCAAACAAGCCAACAGAACACAAGTCCTGTCTCCCCACGACTACACAGAGCTCACAGCAACCCCGGAGCGTGCACATTGCAGACTGCACACACAGCCGGAGCACGCCACCTCTACGAACCGCTGCGAAATGGCAACCGCAACACACCTACCCAACTACGCCGAACAGCTCAAGCTGTACCAAACCAACACGATACATACATTGGGATGCGATCTCCTGTCCCTGCTGAACGTAAGTTACCGACTGACTTACCGCATCACATTGTTCAGCTGCGTCATGCCCGTCTTCTACTGTCGGAGGTGTCCCTACCAGCATCCCGTCGAGATATGCCTCTCCAACCCGGCATGTCTGAAGGCGGACCTGCTACCACTACTCCTCCTCTGGACGCACACGACAGGGCCTGCTCTGCCTATGGGGGCATGGCGTATGTGGCCAACATCGTACGCGCACTGAAATGGAACCACTGTGCCTCCACACGACGGATCATCGAGAACAGCTACATCGAATGTCACCCAGCATGCCCCATCATGGTCCTCCAAGGGACAACCTACGAACAACACCTTGACAGCCACCATCCGCTTCATTGGCTGGCAAACATGTACACCACCAATGACATGGAAGCCCTGCAGGACGGCATCGCATACCTGACAACCTGTAAATACGTCGGACCACAACGCAGGTTCCCCGAGTGACCTATGAAGTCCAACCCCGCACCCATGCTCAGCTTCCGCACGGACTGGCCAGTCACCACCACAACAGCCATACCAAACGACCGGCAACTGTAACCACACCATCAACGACATCGCCATGACATCGGATATGACCGGGACATGCACACTGTTCCCCATCACATCCAGGAACACCGCATGCATCGTGGGAGGCAGTGGCATGGGCTCTGTGCATCGCACCCACATGGACGGAACTGCACGAACAACCAGGACACGACATGGATCCAGCGCACATGGACACACACACCGCTCAGTGGACATGAATAGGTCGCCTGGAGTCTGTGGGTGCTGCACCCCTCCCACCCCCGCCCCGGGAATCCCATACCAGGACCTTTGCATGGACGACAAGTGCATACAACAACAACACGACCCCAGTGACTGTGACATGTCCAGTAACCACCACAGTACAACAACAAGTGGCACGCCGCTGCATGCACGCAAGCACATGCCCTGATGTCATCTCACATGCATGCGTGCATGAGGAACAACCGCAGCAAACCTGTCACATGGAACTGAGATGGACTGTGCCCATGATGCCGAGCGGTCTGGTAGGCTACATGTATACCGTCTGTGTCAAAGTCCGCAGCTCCGCAGCTATACGTAAATGTACATTAGCACAGCCTTGGCCAAGCAGATGTAACCCCACACCCTATCCCATTTGTAATCATGCTCAGTATATCCTCAACATGTATTCCGCTGCCAGTAGTGTCCACTATACTGCATCACAGAGGACAGATGACTCAATATAATGTTTGAAACCAAAACTGTCTCCGCTGACTCATTTCACAAGTACGAATGAGAGAGGATGAGAGTATGTGAAGTACACGGCAGTCGTGACATGACCATGTAGTCCACTGGTATTGGATGTCAACGCAAATGAGTAGCACTACTGTGGAAGACACACATGTGTCGTGTGAAGTCGTATGGACGCAGTGCTCAGGTGGGTGGGTGCGACGGGTAGATGCGCACATGCCAAGTTGGAGCACGCCGTGTTGGGAGGGGTCATGAACAGTACACCACCGCTTCCCTGGGCATTGTGAGAGGACACCTGTCGGGGGGAGTGAACACGTGTGTGCACAGCAGCCGGGCACACGTACAAGGCGGTACCAGGCGCACCTCAGCCCACCCTCTGTGGACAAGCTGGATCCTGTTGTGCGCCCGCCATGCCCCTTGACAAGGCACACACAGCCCCAGTCGACCAGGTGTAACCCCAACATAGTCAATCCGCACAGGCGATACAGGGCACGGGATGGCAGTGGAGCATGGTGTGTGAGAGGTCTCCTCGCGCTCCTCCTGGTCATATCACGCAGGCAATAGAACCTCAACGTCTAGCATGGCACAAGTCACATGGAAGTGTAGGGGGACGCACCACAGCACGAGCAGCACTGACGTCACGGGAGGTGGCTCGCACCATCCCATCCATTGCCCATCATACCAACCACGACACATGCCATTGCGACTAAGTGCAAGCGCGTGCGCCACCACCCCCGAGCCCTCCCCAGAGAGGCCAAAGAGTGAATGTGTGGGCCAACAGCCACAGACGGACGCGGCCTGGCCGCAAGGGCAGCCACAGCCACTGGGTGTCGCAGGTGGTGGATCCGGGAAGGCGAAGACTGTGATGCATAGTCCATGCAGGCCGGGTCTCCATTTGGGGCACCACGCAGGTGGACGGCGTCCCGCCACACATCATACCCTGAGACAGCCCACTCGTGCAACTGGACCCACACATTCACTCCTTGCCCTCTCTGGTGCGAGCTTGGGGCTGCCTGTGCAAGCGCTAGCCTCGCAGGTGAGCATGCATATTGGGGGCGAGGGGAGGACATGAGGGCTGGGGCGAAGATGACTGTATCACTGTCAGTTAGTACAAGGGATGACCCAGATGTGGAAAGGAAGAGACGTGTCCCGTGTGCACTGCAACTAGTCGCCAATCCAACTACCCCCCATGTCCGGAATGTAAGCCCGCACCTAGGCCCGCCCATCCGCCACATCGAACATACCACCAGCACGACAACCTTCCCATTCAAAACACTGACTGGGGGTGGCGACCAGTGTACAATCATGTGTAGCCTACCCACGCGTACATGTGGGCCCTCCATGATCCATGTCACCTGCGGCAAAGTCATGACATGCGCAATGAGGGAAGTGAGGAGAGCTGTCCGCCCCACGCGCAGAAGGTGCATCAGCTCCACAGACCCAGCAGCGAGTCCAGCAGGGGTCACATGTGCAGGGGCAGCTGTGCCTGGTGTGAAGGCACATGCATATGGACAGCACATCGACCAATGTGTAGTCTGCCCACATCTACAGTCCATCATCATGCGGACATAGGAATTGAACACAGGGCAACACATCTTAGCTGGTGCACCCACCGTGACCAACAATGCGCAATCATCGACGTACCCGCCCTGTGCATGGCCCCCCACCCAACGGAGGCACATCCAGTGCCACCATCCCACACACACAAGCCTTCCACGGAACATGCTGTGTCCAATGGTCAGTACAGAGTCAGCGCCCATCTGGTGGATCCTGAACAGGAGACACATGCACACACATGCCAGCTCCCACTATGTACGACTGCCACCTGGCACGTGCAATGTAACCTCTCACCTGTGACGTGTGATTGCAAGCACACAGCCGTCTTGGCATGGGGCTGTCAATGTGGACACCAGTCAATGTTTCGGGAGCTGTGATCCGTACAGTGCTGTACATAGGGTGCAGTGCTGACACCTACTACTGTCTCATATCCCCTCGTGCCACAGGTCCCACTTGAATTGGCCGCTCAGCCCGTGCCCACATCGTCGTCGTCGTGTGCCATACTCATCCAGCCTCGGAAGCAGTTCCATGCTCAGCAGACACTCATGTTGCCGTGGCGTTGCCGCTTGACGAATATGCAGTCAGTCCCCATCAGCACGCCCGCAAGTCATTGGGGCCTAGATCCCCATGTGCATGCACATGGCAGTGGTATGTCTCACTTGCCATTGCCATTGTTGGGAGACCTGTGTAAGTGTATTGTGGCCGTGCCGTCCCAGCTTGACAGCTGGGCTGTGGCTCATGTGCTTGCTCAGTCATGTCAGTGATGTGTATGCGAAATTGCTATGTGCCGTGTTGCTTTGACATGTGTCCTCTGCCATTTAACCCAGGCGGAGACCGAACATTGACCGCCCATACCAATTGCTGGCGGACATGGACGATACAGAGGTAATCAGGAAGTTTCGGCTGGACAGGCCAACTCTGCATCGACTGTGTGCCATGTTAGAGCCCCATCTCCGTCCCCGCAGGGTGTATCCGACTGCTGTCACCCCCACGGCTAAGGTGATGGCCGCCATGCATTTCTTCGCCACTGGGTCATTCCAGCACACAGTGGGCAGTGGAGGAGGGATGTCCCAGCCCATGTTCAGCAAGGTGCTGAGGGATGTACTGGCAGCCATGATGCTGTACCGGAACAGGTACATCCGCTTCCCCAGGGCTCGTGAATTGGCGGCAGTGAAGGGTGCATTCTATGCCCTTGGCAGAATCCCACACGTCGTGGGAGCCATTGACTGCACTCATGTTGGCCTTGTTCCACCACAGGCCACTGAGCACCTGTACCGCAACAGGAAGCACACGCACTCCCTGAATGTGCAAGTGGTGTGCCTTGCGGACATGGTGATCACCCACGTGTGTGCAAAGTTTCCAGGCTCGGCCCATGACGCACACATAATGCGCAACAGCATCTTGCCACGACTGATGGCCAATCTGCAACAGGATCGTGCCTGTATTGTCGGTGAGTATGTGGAGTGGTGTAGCGTGCTGGTTGTGCGATGCTGTCCCCTGTCCAGTTGGAATAGCTACGGTTCTCTGTGTCCCTCACACCCAGGTGACTCTGCGTACCCGAATGGGGCATGGCTGCTCAGTCCATTGAGGAATCCTCGCACCCCAGCAGACGATCGATACAATGAGGCACATGGGAGGACCAGACGTGTGGTCGAGCGTACCTTTGGCCTCCTCAAGTCCAGGTTCAGGTGCCTGGACCGCACCGGGGGTGCACTGGCGTACTCCCCACAGAAGGTGTGCCAGATAGTGGTGGCGTGCTGCATGCTGCACAATCTGGCCATTCGGAAGCAGATCCCCCTCATTGTGGATGACGGAGATCAACCAGGGCCCCAGCCCGCAGACCAGGACAGCTCGAGTGAGGTGGACAGCGGAGAGGAGGAAGCTGGGAATGTGCGCCAGCAGCTCATCGCCCGCTACTTCACTTGACGGTGAGTGTCCATGTACGACGGATGATGTGTCTGTATCTGTGCAGGTGTGTGTGTGCTGTGTCAGGGTGGCCGTATGTTCACTGCGTGCAGTGTGTCAACGCTCCATGGCCAGGGTAGTATGCCACTGTTGGTGACTGTGGCATTGTGCCCTATTGCTCTGTGCGATGTGTGTACATTGCTTGTAGTTGTTGACATGTACTGTGTGATGGGTGTGTGACACACTCATTGAATGTGCTCCTGTTCTGTCTCCCACCCCTAGGTCCCTACAGGCCCTCCGGATTCCATTGCCATGCCACGCATCAGGTGCCCTTCCGCCCAAGGTGGCCGTTGTATTCCGTACAAATAAAACACAGGGCACAAACAGCAGTTAGTGAATAAGGTGCATTTATTACGAACTGTGACATGTGATTGTGTGTAAGGTGATAACAAAAGTGGTGCGTGCAGTGACAATGAGCTGTCGGTCATGGCTGCGTGATGATCAGGGTGTACCCACTGGTTCTATGTCCATAGTCCAACACACACATGCCATCCAGCTGGCTGTGTGGAGTGGGATCGTAGAGCAAGTCAATGCAGTGGCTGGTCAAGGAAGGCTGGCGGAAGGCTGGCTGGCTGCCTCACTTGCGACTGGAGCGTGCGAAGTCCTCCCGGGAGATCTGTTTCCTCTTCGGACGGCCCCTTCCACGTTTGGGAGGGGGTGTGTGGTGGCGACCTGCTGGTGGTGGGTGAGGTGTGCTCACTGGCTGTGGACGCAGGGGAAGTGGACACTGCTGGCCGACCCTGCGCCCTAGCAGGTGGTGGCGGAGGTGGTGTTGCTGGCCTTGCCTGTGACCCCACCGCCACCACCAGCTGGCCCATGAGGTCCACGAGTTGGTCCATACGGGACACGAATTGGCCCATATGGGCGTCCATGGACCTCAGCACCCCCAGCACCTCCCGCGTGTCAGTAGCAGACCTGGCCCATTGTCCTTGGGCCTCTTCATAGGCCCCAAGGACTCTGGCCATTTGAGGCAGGGCATGGCTCCCAGGGGAGGCTGGCGTTTCCCTGACCCTGCTCCTCCTACCAGTCCTGCTGCCACCGGCCTGCCCACTAGCCACATTGCTCACCACGGTCCTCGCTGTGGCTCCCAGGGTGGATCCAGTCGGCCGGGCCACCACCTGCGCTGGGGCTGGTGCCAGCGAAGACGTGGTGGTGGTGGAGGCGGTGGTGGTCGGTGCGGCGATGGTGGCGGTTGCGGCAGTGGTAGTGGCCGCAATGACCGTGGGTGTGGCCGCAACGACAGTGGCAGCAGGGGACTGGGACTGTTCAGCATCCCTGGATGATGGGTTGGTGGGTAGGAGGGGTCCTGGGGAGCGGCTGGGCCCTGCCACGCCAGATGGGCCAGCTTGGTGGTCCGTGTCCGAAGAGGTGGACAGATCCTCCAGATCCGTGTGTCCTCGTTGGGGGCTTGTAGGCTGGCTGTGCTGGCTGCTGTCTCCATCCCCAGCGTCCAGCAGTTCGTCACCTGTGGAGAAAATGAGATTTGTTATTGTGTTGCACCTGGCGAAGTATGTATTAGTCGTCTGACATTGGCAGTTCGTGCAATCTCGTACATGGGTTTCCCGGAGGCGAGTGTGTGGCTGTGGCATCTGTAGTTGTGTGTGCTAGGCAATGGGACTGTGTGCTGTGCACATGTGGCATGGGACGGATTGGCCATGCCGATGGGTGTGTTGCTTTGCCCCTACTCATTGTGACTCTGGTGTATGCGGGCTCCTGGCCCATCCTGGGTCTGGTTTGTACTTTGCTTTTGGAGTTCATATGGAACGCTTAGGAACGCATATGGCAACATGGGGGCCATGCCCCAGATTCGCATTTGGGATGGAATATGCTTTTGGGGTTCAAATGGAACGCTTAGGAACGCATATGGCAACATGGGGGCCATGCCCCAGATTCGCATTTGGGATGGAATATGCTTTTGGGGTTCAAATGGAACGCTTAGGAACGCATATGGCAACATGGGGGCCATGCCCCAGATTCGCATTTGGGATGGAATATGCTTTTGGGGTTCAAATGGAACGCTTAGGAACGCATATGGCAACATGGGGGCCATGCCCCAGATTCGCATTTGGGATGGAATATGCTTTGGGGTTCAAATGGAACGCTTAGGAACGCATATGGCAACATGGGGGCCATGCCCCAGATTCGCATTTGGGAGGGGATATGCTTTTGGGGTACATGCTGTGAGCCATGGGTGCCGAACGTGACATGTGTTGTGGCAGCATGACAGTGCATGGTCTGAGGTGTGTGCATGCCTG